>JACDQD010000001.1:1225063-1472563 GCA_019843655.1 Lethocerus indicus
AAATCTCTAGGCCAGTAGCATTCGGAACCGCCCTGGGTGAACAAGTGAATTGGAGTGAGGTGACAATGAAACTTAACGAAGCGGGATTTTATTAGATACGAGCTTTAGGATGTGTTCAATTTCTTAGTTGAACCGCATATAGTTCTACGCCGTATTTCTGTTTCGGTTTCAGAATACAGCTTTGTATTAGGTGTACCCAAAAGTAATCAACAATTTGATAGGATGTATTTTGGTCTTGAGGAGTTCTTTAAGAGGGGAATCGAAAATTTGCCGGAAAAGTGGCAGAGAGTTGTTGATAATATTGGTGAATATATAGTAGATTAATAATTAAAGTTTCTTCTTTAGCGAAATAAAATGGATTCCAAAGTCAAAATGTTGATTACTTTTGGGTATCCCTAATATATTGTGAGTTTGTCAGGGGCTGAGGCCAATTTTGATATCCATTTCAGTAATCGGTTTCCAAATTTATTCCTTTGAGTCTGGTATGGGGATTATTCCGGGAGGGTCTAGTATCAAGATGGAGCCCAGGGCAACTCAAAATTAGGACTATGCGGTATCTGGACTATGTGTGGCATGAAGATGACACGTGGGCACTCTTGATGCGCTTTCACTCTCAATCGCCTACACCGTGTTCCGCGGATCGGATATCGGTAAGTGTCTACGGTTTAAAATCTAAATAGATAAATACCAAAATATATATCGAACTTACAGCGCTTTGCCTTTGAGAGCGGCAAACTGAAGCGGGTTGAAGCCCATCTTGTTCCTCAGCGTCAGGTCGACTTCGGGAACACTCGTCAGCAAATCTACAACGTCTGTAAAGTTGTTTCCTATCGCATCATGCAGACAAGTGTCACCGCACTTATCCTGCCAGCAACAACAGTCAGAACAGATTAAAAAACAACTTTGATTTAAACTGTCCGGAAAATAGAGGAAAGAGGTGTATCTCTTGACAGTACCAGGGAAAAACTTCTGTTAAGTAAATACTGAAAAAAGTTATTTACTGAATTAAATACCTACATTAAGACATAAATTCTCAAACCTGTTTTACACAACCAGAAGTTCACTATTCTAGTTTATGCAACATGCATACAATATTACATACAGTATTACACCTATATTTAATTATTCTTCCGAATATTCGAATTATTAGCATTCTGAAAAATTGACAATGTGCCAGAAATATTATGTATTGATTTTTATTAATTTTTAGACAAATGTTTAGGAAAATACATTTATTTCAGGTTTCCCGTTGTTCTATCTTCTATCAAGCCGGGGTTTCGGCCACTCGCCCAATCTGGGGAACATGGGATAAATAATAAATATCCATTACCCTATCAGTATGCTCAATACTTAGTGATATATACTGAATTATATATAAATTAAATTTCCGGAATTAAATGTTAATATATAATATCAACTGAGATGGGTTCCTGGTACTACAACTCCATATATATATATACAGAACCCCACTCTTCAGTTGTACCCTGATTACGGAACCAGTAAGAGTTCCGAACTGTCAGAAGCACACAACACCTCCAATGGAGCCCACTCCAGGGTGGTTTCCAAAAAAAAAAGGAAAATCTCGGAACAGCGGGGGGTCAACCATCAGTTAGTGACAGCTCGAAATATTTTTTTTATGAATATTGATTATACAGACTAATGTCCCTGAACTAGCGATGCTCGTTCGTGTTCAATACAACTCACCTGAAGGTTAACTTTGCAGTTGTGTTTGAGCAGCAGTTTTACGCACAGTATGTTCAGCTTGCTGACCGATACGTGAAGTGCCGAACACAGGGAATTGTTTACGGCATTAACGTCGGCGCCATTCTCAAGAAGCAGGGCCATCACTTGCGGCTGTTGTCTACAATCGTTAAAAACAGTTATATTTCATGTATAATAAGGAAACTAGAAAAAGGTGGAAATTCACTGGGCTTCTCTTCCATTATTGTCCAATCAGTTACAGTTTAACATACCTGTTTTGTGGTCTGCGAGGGGTTGGAATACCGTAGATTTCGTGTGTTTCCGTCTCCCCTCGCTGGTTTCGTCTTTTGCTAAACCGGTTTCGGCTGCTCGTGACTAACACCGCTACTGAAGATGGCGAGCAGCCGAAACCGGTCTAGCAAAAGACGAAACCAGCGAGAGGAGACGGAAACACACAAAATCTACGGTAATCAGTTACAGTTGTGATAATGAAACAGTGAACAAAAAGAAAAACCCTCATCATTTTTCAAAACTCCCTTGTACAGATCAATATTTCCCCAACACCAGAATATGAAATGTGTGGAGAAATACTCTGTTTTCATAAATTTACGATAAATATAAAGAAAATACTGTAGATTTTGTGTTCTTTTATCTCCTCTCACTGTGGTTCGGTCTTTTGCCAGACTGGTTTCTGTTCAAGACAGGTAATCTAAAATAAAGAAAAAATACTGCAAATAATGTACTTGGAATGACAATGTCGCGCATGATCGTACCCAAATGCGGCATAATGCAACGGGGTGTCGCCTTCATGATCCGTGGAGTTGATTGAAGCGTTGACAGATAAAAGCCACCGAACCAAGTCCAAGTGGCCCTCGTGACTGGCGACTTGCAAGCATGTCTTGTTGTCGTACTTTATATTGACCTGGAAAGAGGACGCGACTGAATTTCGTCAATAGAAACAACCAGCGGAATACATACAACAGATAGAATGTAGATACATTTAAAATACCTGTTTTGTGGTCTGCGAGGGGTTGGAATACCATAGATTTCGTGTGTTTCTGTCTCCTCTCAAAGTGTTAGTCACTTTTGGCACTTTGGATGTTTTGTGGGCATCCTCACTGTCAGTTGTACAAACAGACAAACACTGCAGTACAAGTGACAGTGACGGTTCAGCGGGGATACCCAAAAAACATCCAAAGTGCCAAAAGTGACTAACACTGCTACTGGAGTTGGCAAGCAGCCGAAACCGGTCCAGCAAAAGACCAAACCAGCATTTAATACATTTTATAAATCCGCTATAATTATTTCTAATACTTATATTAAATTTCTGAAATTAAATATTAATATCAGCAGTATTTGGTTCCCAGTAATACCTAACCACTATGTATATTGCCAAAACCTCATGTTTCTGTATACAGGACCCCAACAATGGAACCGGTAAGAGTTTTGAAATTTTGGAATTGGACAACATCCGAGAGGGATATCGACTCCCTTTTAATGGAAAGCCGGAATGGAAACTCTCGAACCCCCGATATTCTTCCCACAAGATGACACCATCTTACCGGAAGCTGAGTTCCGGTCACGGAAACCTAGACTCGACTTAAATATTAACGGCAGTTCACCTTATCAGGATGGAGGGTGAGATAATCCCTGACGACGGGTAAGTGTCCCTGGGCCGCTTCCCTGATCAGCCGCTCGGGCGTCATCACTTCGTCAGTGCCCAATTCCCCATCGCCGACGGCCAGTTTTGCCTCCATCAGTGTCGCCAACAGCGACGCTCCTGAAGACAGTGTACGTATGATGCATTACAGATACGCCGTATTTAGAATACCTGTCTGCGAGCGGTTGGAATAGCGTACGTTTCGTGTGTGCCAAACCAGTTAGAGGTGAGAGAGAAAGACACGAAAACCTACGGTATTCCAACCTCTCGCAGATTCCGGATCCGGAGTACTGTCAGTTTGTTCGCCCCGAGTCACCGAGGTCGGATTATATTTTCGAAAGGGGGACGCTTAACATAATTGAGATGACCTAAAACTGTATATTTTACTTGTGTTGTCAGTGTCCGTATGCGAGCTCATAATGTTGTTCAGCTCTGTCGAAGATGCGGGCACAAGCTGTACGCAGAGCGGGTTCAGCGTCCACGTCCTCCCTTCGACAGTCACCCTCAGGTCGCCGTCCGGGTAGATCTTTATCACTTTACCCAACTTGCCGAGCGCCTGCAAACGGAAAAGCGTCTTAAATTAACGTCGTTAACGGTAAAGCGATTTTCTTACAGCCATACTGATCTGCACAATCAACCCCTCCCATGGATTTAGTATAATTAATGACAACGTTCTCTTTATCTTTGATGATGACTCCACCATCCTTTGCCATTCTTCTTATGGATGTGGTTCCTGCGTTTGCAGAGCCACTCAGCATTGGTACAATTCTTTTATCTTTCCAAGCGAGGAGCATTTTATTACGTTTTTTACTGCAACGACTTTTCTTGCTGTAAATTTGGAATTCCTTTTCTGTTCGTCATAATTGTTCCTGTTAGGTGACATTTCAATTCCGACAGATTGTCTGCTAGTGGAATGCTTGTGTAATACCTATCAGTAAACATATGGTATAACCTTTTGCATCAGGAATCGACTGTAAAATTTTTTGATATAGATGTAAAGGAATTCTTGTACCGACTGGTAGATCTGGCCGGATTAGTTGATTCGTAGTAATACTTCCGTAATAAGGTAGAATATTGTATACATAACCGGTTTCCGAGTCTGCCAAAACTAGTTACTATTTTTAATATAAAAGGGAGCAAAATGCACAATGTATCACTAGCGAGTACTGTACACATCTGAGTACCATAGCAACATGTTTATACCTGCAATGAGACCCCTTTATCTTTAGAGCGGGTAAAATTTATACCTATTGTATATGTCGCCGCTCCCACGAGATCGGAGTTACTTAAATAATCTCTATGTCGGCACCAACGGAGTGGTAAGGGTTAGGGGAAGCGACAGATGCACCCCCTACTATTTCTCCAAGCTCACCGTACGAGGGAGTAGAAATGTAAAAAAAAAACAACTCGAACAGAGACATATGCATGAGCAGAGGTTGGTAATACGGTCGACCGCCGAACACCGTTACCGATATCATGGGTTCAATCCACTCGCCGTGTCCCTTCTGGAGGTGCCTGATCCTTGCCGCGTTGTCTTGGACCATGACGACGTCGCCAATCGAGAACGAATGCAGTTTGGCGAGAGAGGCCGGGTTCAGTGTCCACCTCATGTTGGTATCGTAGAACACCCTGATGTCGCCCCGGTCTGTCACCCTGTGCACCACGCCCGTAGCGCCGACGCACTATATTAACAGACCACATATATAGACGCACACAGACGAACTATATTATACCCAGAATATGAGTTAATTAACTTGCTCTGCGATTGCGTAACACTGCTGGAAGAACCTCGGTTACCGGGGGTTGGCCACTCCACTCGGCTGGTTTGGTTTTTTTTCTTGCGTTTGGAAACCACCGTGGGTATTGCCTGCTTCCGGACAAAACAAAAACTTCCGATGGGTGGATTAGCATCGGATCCAACCCCTGCCGAACGAGGTTCTTTCCACGGTATTTAGTGATAATTCATGGAGACATTCGATCATTTATACATGAATACAAGATCAAACAAACTCTCATCCACATTAGATCCTACCGTAATACTCTAGGAAAACATACAAATGTGTATCGGTTGAATAATTTGAAAATGCTAAAGTGTATAAAACATAAAAAAATTAGTTGGTAAATATTTTAAATTGTTGGAATTAGTATTAATTCGTCTCATTAGTTTTTATTATTTGGAAAATTTTTATGAAACAATAAAAATTTGTTACTTCCCTAAAAATTGTACCTGTGTGAAAGTGCCTGTCGCATGCTCATTCAACCTATAGTTTAATTTGAACTATTTTGCCTAAAGTTTGTGCACGGAAAGTTTTTCCAGAACCCAATACGTTATATCTTCTTTGACCTATAATTTATTTCTTATTATCCGATAACACTGTTATTAGCGCACTACCGACCTCAACCATGTGCGGGTTCCATCCTCCGTGTCCCTCCTGCATCTTCTTCAGCGTCTCAACGTCGACAACGACTTTGACTTTGTCGCCAACGCTGAATCTCAGGTGACCAGAAGCGCCCTCGTTGTTTTCATAAACTTCGACTTTTTTACCTGAGAAAATACAGAATGTCGCGACAATAATTATAAACTGTATTGTAAGCATTATTTTTGTTTAGAATACCTGTTTTAGACCGATAATCGAACAAAGACTAGAGCCGATTAACAAAATCGCTCCCACCCCAAAGAAGGCATCAAAGACATCCCGAAAAATGCAATAACAAGACATGAAGCCAGCTAGTGACAATTATTTATGCTGTAGATTTTGTGTGTTTCTGTATCATCTCGTCACTATCACTTGTACTGTGGTGTTTGTCTGTTTGTACAAGTGACAATGACAGTGCAGTGAGGATGCCCAAAAAACATCCAAAGTGCCAAAAGTGACTAACACCGCTACTGAAGATGGCGAGCGGCCGAAACCGGTCTAGCAAAAGACGAAACCAGCGAGAGGAGACAGAAACACACGAAATCTACGGTATTCCAACCCCCTAGCAGACCACAAAACAGGTATGTTAACACGTTCACGCCGGGGCCGAATTTCATGTTTTTCCCTGTGAACAAATATACCGTCACATAAACATGTTCTTCAATCATATGAGGGATCTGCAAGAGATTCCCGTAAACGCTGCAAGAAATGCTATAAAAATTTGTACAAGAAAAAGGGCAGAGATTATACCACTAACAAAACTACAAGAGTTAAGACAAATTGTGGGAATTGCAAGGGTCAGCCAGCACTTTGCTTGAAATGTTTTAACAAATTACACAAAAAACAATAAATAATGAAGTTATAAATAAAATAATATTGAATTTTTGAATGTTAATTTTAACGAATTTGAGTTATATTTATAATACTGAATTATTATGTTTATGTTATTGAACAAAAGTTATGTTTATAATATGTTATTAAAAATATATGTTTTTAATGAATGAATGTTAAATTTTCATTATTTTAATTTTCAGTGTCTAATAGCACAATCAACTGCGTGCCACCGGTGGTACGCGCCGCCGTGAACGTGTCAAACAATTATTTATTTAACAGTGAAGGAGGTACTAGTGACCCAATATCGGTAGATGATCCCTGTAGTAGGTTCCGCCTATCGCGGGTTCGACGCAGTGAACATCAACCTTGCCCTTGTGTCCAACTCTGTAGATGTTTGTGAAACCTGAACTCCAGATGACGTTTACGACGGATCTCCCGGTTTCGTTGTCCCATCCGAGCACGTTCAACACTCGACCGGCTTTACCTTAAAAACAAATACAATTAAAAGTGATTAACACGAAATTGAGGCGACTGGAATATTTTTCATGTTCAAGGATATTACAAAGAAATTTCCCATATAATTAAGCTTATTAGAGTACATTTTATTTACGTATATATGTATGTATTTAATAAAACCGAAATATTAACAACTTAATGAGATTTAAAACACAATTTTTAGATTTGTTTTCTCTAAAAAACAAAATATTCTTAACAATTATGCTGAATATGTATGCTTCATTGTTCTCAAGTAAAAGAGAATAGATAAGGCCATGCAAGATATGAATACTGTTTAGGTGCCTCTGTTATTTACAGAGTAGAAAAAACAGTGAGAATTTCATTTTCGTTCTGCTCTTCTTGGCACATATGTATATTATAAACGTGTGTAACTGGTTTACCTTTTCCTCCATCTTGATCGTTCCACTCCCAATGAGGTCCACGCTCGACTTTGGCCCCGACGAATATACCTTTGAACGTCACCTTACGACTACCTTTTCTTGCTCCCAACTCGACACTGTAAAAAAAAAACACAATTGAGCTCATTTGCAAAACATTTGTAATGAAGGAATATCACAAAGTTGACAGTATTGTTTTCATGGAAAACACGAAAGATACCGTAGATTTCGTGTGTTTCTCTGTTCGCTGGTTTGGTCTTTTGCTAGACCACTCGCCGGTGGTTTCGGCCACTCGCCATCTTCAGTAGCGGTTATTTTTTGGGCATCCTCATTGCACTACAGCCATCCAAAATGACTAACACCGCTACTGATGATGGCGAGCAGCCGAAACCGGTCTAGCAAAAGACCAGACCGGCGAGAGGCTAGAGAAACGAAACACATGAAATCTACAGTATTCCGACCCCTGGTAGACCAAAAAACAGGTATTCTAAACTATGACAAGAAAGATATTTATGAAATTATTGTTCCCAATCCTCTCGTTGAATCTTCTTCTTTCGTTATTCTTATTACAGTTTAATTTATTTTAGTTTAAAAAAAGAAATACTGACCCGACAGCGTTTGCCGTATCGAAGCGTTGGAAGACGTGCGTGAGATCGTGCTTGTCAGACATGTAGCAGTGGAGGCAGAGGTCGTAGTCAAAACAGCTCGTGCACTTGAATCGCATTCCGACGATGCCATGCTTGTTGCATCCGTCGCATATTATATTCTGATGTTTAACGCCTGCAAAGGCAAACAAAAAATATACAATAGAATATTGACTGTTAAGTCCGCAATTTGAAATATAAGATTTAAATATATACAAGCTGTTAACAAATAAATGCCTGGCGAAAAAAACTAAAGACATTCATTCCAGACAACATTCGTTAATGTTATATTCCAAAATTTCACATCAGCAGATGTTAGCTCGCAAGTTTGTCCGTTAATAGGGCCACAACCCTCGTTATCGGCCACGAACAACAAAGCGGCGCTTCGGGCGCTTCACTGTCACTTGTACAAACAGACGAACACCGCAATACAAGTGACAGTGATAGTGCGATGGGGGTGCCGAGAAAACATCCAAAGTGCCAAAAGTGACTAACCTATGTATATAAAATGTAGTCTAATAAATGTAATTTTGTAGATTTCGTGTTTCTCTCTCCTCTCGCGGGTTTGGTCTTTCTCCGGTTTCGGCTCGCCAGCAAAAGTTTCTAGCAACTCTAGACCGGAACTGAAACCGGTAGATTGATTGATTGAACTTCGTTTGTATAGCGCAATAGGTAACTATTGACCTGTTATGTGCTTTTATTGCTTTTTTGTGTATTATTATATTTTATCGCAATTTTGCTTTTTTTTTGTAAATATAAATAATTCTGTTATAGTCTGTAATTTTTTTGTCAATGTGAGTTTTCGGAATTTCTGTGTCTGGTGTTTTCTGTATTCAGGACATTCGTTTAATATGTGATGTACTGTAAGTGTTGTGTTGCAAATGCAACACGTTGGTTTTGTTATTGCTTGTAGTAAGGTGTTTGTGAGTTAGTTTTTTATGTCCAGCTCTCAGTCTGTTTATTACTGTTTCTTCCTTTCTTGTTAAATTGTCTGGAAGATTCCAGCGGTCGTAGGTGTGTTTTATTTTTCTTAGTTTGTTAGTGTCCCCCGTTTTGTTCCCATTTTTGTCTTCTGTTATCCAGTACTGTCGTGTGATATGGTTTGTTTTGCTTTTCTGATGCCAACTTGCCCACTCTTTCATTCCCTTCTACGCCTATGTGGGACAGGCAACATAGGAGTATAATGTTTGTTCTGTAGTGTCGTATTGTTCCTATGTGATTTTTAATGTTCGGCTATTCTGTTCTCGGTATAATTATTTGTTGTGTACTGCTCCTTGCATTTCTCTTAACTCAGCATTTAGTATACTAAATTCCCGTTGTAGTGTTTATGGTGTGAAACCGGTAGAGGTTTGATCAGAGATTCAGACCGGCGCCTTACCTGTGGGTGCGTTGTCGAGTATCCTGAGGTCGTAGTATCCGTCGTAGCCGGCCCTGTAGTTGGTCTCCCTGCCCATATCCCACACGACGATGACAGTCTTGTCGGGGGAGACCTGGCTGGCAGGCCTGCCAATCTCTATCACTGTGCCGCAGTGGCCCTCGCCGCCGTCCTGCCCATCCCACTTCCAGTCCGGGCCGCGCACCACCCTCGAACCGACCTCCACCATCCCTCCGCCTCCGCCGCCGCCCGCCACCACTCCGCCCCACCGACCATACAGCGCGACCACCTGCCGGAAACAATCATTCCGCCATTCCTTCACAGTTCAACCCCTTTAGTACCAACCGTCATATATATGTGACGCGTCACATCACAGAGAGGAGCGGGAGAAGGGCGAGACCGAGCAGGCGGTGTTCGGCCAGCTGGAGGCCATCGCCAACGGAGTCACCGATTGGTCAAGAGTTGTCATCGCTTACGAGCCAGTCTGGGCCATCGGAACCGGCAAGACGGCCAGCCCCCAACAGGCAACTTTATTACTATTAACTATTATTAACCCCCTAGAGGCAGTATCCGATAAGAAATAATATTTAACACAACAATTAAGCTCAGAAACGTTTGACCCTCGCTCTATAAAAACGTTCACCTCCCTTTGAAAAAAAAACGGTGCAGTGAGAGACACTTTCGGTGATCTCCCTGCACCCCAATTAACTCGTTCACTACCACCGTCACATATATTTTTGCACAATTTACAAAGGCATGTTTGAACATGACGAGTATTGAACAAAATTGCTAAGTTCTAAAAGTGTAAAATGTATGAAGTCTGTACTTGGTCTGCTCTCGCATTAGATTATTTAGTCTTTATAACAGTTGAATAGGTCGTTTTAGCAGGTTCAGTGAAATTAACGGGCAATAAGGAAGATTTTGCGAAGCAAAATTATTAAAATTGTTATGTAAGTAGCTATATATAAGTCCGCTATCAAAATTATTATTACATTTAATATTTTTTGACAGAAACATATCTCTCGACAAAATGACTAATTTTTGTAAAATAAAATGAATTTCGTATCGATAAATCGTATTTATATTTTTTTGTCTTATAATCAATATCTTCTAATTTAATGTGACATATATATGTGACACGTGGGCTATGGCATTTAGTTTTTATCTATAGCCCAGCGTCACATATTTGTGTCAGTTTAAAAAAATACTTATTTTACTCTTTTAGTCTGTTCTAAATACGCACACATAAAATCTATTCCAACTGATTTCATACAATCACGAAAAAGATCTTGGGCTATGGTGGATGTTTTCTCCAGAAGACCCTGGTAGCGAACTGGTTAAAATACTTTACGGACCACTATCGGCAGAGTATAAGACAAACGAGTATGTATATGTTGTATCCCCCAGCTATGTTCGTTGAATGATAATTGGACAAACGTTTACGAAGATGATCGAAACACTAAACATACAATCGCTAACTACTATTGAAAAAACAGTACATACACTTAACAAAATTACATTCTGTTGCATAACATACAAAACATAACCGGACTGCCGATACCCTAATCCCAATAATAAAGGATAGGATATTGCCCGGCAGTATAATTCTATCCGACTGTTGGAAGGCGTATAAGAATATGTACAAAAAAGGGTACACACATTATACTCTTCATGGATCCAGATACTTATTGTCACACTCAAAAAGTGGAACGGTTGTGGGGATCGGTAGAGTGGGGGAATAAAAGGAGAAGAGGGGCGAAGAGAGAATTTTTGGAGTTCTATCTTGCGGAGTTAATGTGGAAACAGAAACTGCGTGGCACTGATACATTTGAGACAACACTTTTGGATATTAAGGAGTTCCGGGTGGAGTTGTTTGAAAATAATAATAATGTTTGTTTTGTAAACTGTGTTATTTGTCAACTATCCTGAAATATGTCATAAAGTCGGTGCAGGCTACGTTTATTCGATATATATCGCAGTCAAACGGGAAGGTTACAGTGTTGGTAAACAGGTTACTCATGGGAGGGGGTCTAATTGACAAGTACCACATAACCCTAGATTTCATGTGTTTCTGTTTCCTCTCGCTGGTTTTTATCTTTTGCTAGACTGGTTTCACCAGCACGCCAGCAAAAGACCGAACCGGCGAGAGGAGACAGAAACACACAAAATCTACAATATTCCAACCCCTCGCAGACCACAAAACAGGTATTCTAAACTATCTCGAGTATAAAATTAGAAATTGTTTCTTATGAAATTAGCCAATCGATTGTGCAGTTACTTTCCGGGAAAAAAGTGAAAGAGTATTTTCAGAGTATTCCCATTTTTTTTCGACACATACAAAGAAATTAGGAGGAAGACAAAAACATTATTCGCAATAAAAGTTCAAACAGATGTTTGAAGCCTGTCGAAGTCCACCCCTAAAAATAATTCTTGAGCTATACTATAATTTAGTTTAATGTCAACATGGAGGAAATATCAATTTAAAATTCAAATTCAAAGTTCTACAGGAAAAGTATAATATCGAACAAACGCAAACTGGAAGAATATGTATTATTAAACCACTAATCGATTTTCGGAAATCCCAAACTCGGTCTGGGATTCCCGATGAGCAAAGCGAGAGGTCATCATGCCTCAGTTGTCCAGTTCATTGATTACAAATCAACACTGTCAGATATCCAATATCAGGCATTACAAACTAATATTTTTTAATTTTATGATGACAATCGGAAAATCGACGAGGCGTAGGAAAACAATGTCGATTTATTTACACCACTGTTTGGCACAGGGCCATCTACGAATCTATCAAACAACCATGAGTTAATGATATCGGTTCATGTTACAATTTCTATTTATACCTCGTATCGAGTCGCATTCAAAACTCTATAGACTTTATAGCGTTGTTTTGAATTCTATAAAACTCAAATCTGTATTCCGGTGACTCTCCTGTAATTTACAAGCACGTTTAATCAGTTACTGATTGAACCAAAAGTTTGGTTAAAAAAAAAAGAACCGACCCGAAGATCCTGTCTTCAAATCCCGGTGGTGGGCCGAAATTTCCCTCAATTAGAATTTCCGTTTAGTATTATAAATAAATTATATATATTAACCAGTTATAAATATATATTTATACTGTACACAATACAGTGCAACAACAGTTGCAGCAATAAAAGAGAGAAAAAAAAGAAGACTGATAGAATGCTTTAATTTAGGTATATATATATATATATATATATATATATATATATATATATATAAATCCAAAGGGGATTACCTAGCGCACCCTACAATGTCAACCCTCCACGAATCTGCAAATCCTGTTTGTCAGTGACCTTGTCATCCCTACATATATATATATATATATTTCCACCACTGTAACCCAATACCCAAAGTATAAAGCCTCTACGACTACAGACATTCCACTGATAAAAATAATAACAATAACAAGGATAGGCCCATAATGTCCTACAGACCTTAGATATATAATATAAGACAGAGGATAATCTGAACTTGACAGGAGTGATAAATAAATAGATAAATAGAGGACACTGGGCAACCATTTTTTTTGTGTGAATATTATCTATTTTCATTTTCTGTTTCGTTTTTTCTGTACCGTTTATCAATCACGTTTCAAAGTGCTGTAATTGTAACGACCTTAGAACAGAAGGGATAATATTATGCAATTATTTTTTTCAAACTGATGAGCCCGCATTTTTGAATATTAAAAGCTTTCCATTCTTAATTTTTTGTCTCTCCAACTATATATCGATTATGTTTTGTAAGACCTTTCAATAGAACGGAGGACATTTTGTTATTTCTTTTCAGTAACTGATGAGCTCTAGTTTTTGAAGTATATTAACAAACTTTTCATTCTTCATTTTGTTTCTTGCACTATTTATCGATTATGTTCTGTATCGCTGTAGTAATTGAAATAAGCTCAGAACGGAAAGCTGAATACTTTTTCTTTTTGCAGTGATGAGCTCACGTTTTTGAATATTGACAACTTTCTGTTGTTAGTATTTTTACTTGCACTATCCGTCAACGACCGTAGAACAGAATGGAGGGGATATTTCGCAATTGTTTTTACTGGATCTGACGAGCTCTTGTTTTCGAATATTAATCAAAACTTCATTATTACTACCAGGAAAAGAGGGCGACGTTACCTGATTAACAGCGTAAAAAAAATGTTAAAACAACGGAAAAGAGAAAGCCATCGACAATGGCAAAACATAGATTATGTCATTTTCACATAATTATGTAAGAGCAGAAAAGTGATGGTGGAAAACATTTGTTTTATAACATTTTTCTTTTCCCCCCCCAAAGACTTTGGTAAAGTGTAGTTAAAATAACAAATTTTTCTAGCAAAAATTCGACATTTTGAGTAAAAATTGTAACTATAGTAAATATGTTTCCAATATTTTTTCTCGAGTTTTCACACAAGGTTCTGGAGCATAATTAGGATAATAACATTCATTTTATAATTATTAATTGTTATAAATACTTTCAATTATTACAACCATAATTAACAACTGGAACAAAGAATAGTAAACAAGTAATGGGAAAAAACACCAGCACATTTAGCACAAGAAAGTATCCTATCTCGAAAAAAAAATTTTCAAAGTTTATTGTAAAGGTGTATTTAATATTGCTTTTCAATTTTCCTCTACCGCTGCGACAGTGCAATTAGTATAATAACGTCTATTAAAAATGTTTGGATGCGATATGAGTGTTTTTGAAAAATGAACTTGAAAAATAACGTGTTTGTTACTAATAACAAACAGCACTATTTATATTATTCAGCTAAAAAAAAGTTCAAAAAAACGAATATAAGAGCCAGCAATAATATATATACAAACGACAAAACTAATTATTTATTCATCAGATTTTTTTAATAAATAAACTATTTGGGCGTATGAAATAATTATTTTATATTTATATATGTTCAATTATTATAACTTTAACCATGGACTGTAACTATGTATGAAGAATAAATAGCAAACAATTGACAGGAAAAATGTTAATACATTTTTTGCGAAAAAATACCCCAAAATTTTAACTTCACTTTGATTGTTTCAATAAATTTATATTGCAACATCGATTGCAATGTAGATTGCACAATAGATACGGTGGATTTGTTGAATCGGCGAACCAATTGCACAATTGTACAGAGGAGAATCTGTTGGGAAGGGAAACAAATAAACAATTAACTCAGGAGGAAAAACTCACCGGCAAAATACATCAAATATCTACATATCTCTATATTGAGGAAAGTATATCAATTCCTTTTTTGATACGACCAATTTAAAAATTTCAATACAAAATTCGCAACTAGCATAAGCATAGCAATAGCATTTAAGTTGAAAATACATACATCACTATCCAGCTTAAAGGATTGAATTAGATGTATTTAGGGAGACTGCAGGGTGGACAAAAATAATAGCGATTAAAAGGAATAATTTCTGTTTCACTTCTTGTGCATAAGTGGCTGACAGATAAAAACTCATGCACGCATGAAATGTTCCTTTTTAATACTGTTTTTTTAATTATAAACTCGGTTCCTTACTTTGTCCTAAAAGAATAAAATTATAAATGTTAGAACTTAAGTTTGAATTTTCGTTTTTCTTCACATCTTTATCACAGGACAATTTATTTTCGGACCATTCAAGAGAAACATTCCATGAATTACCTAATTGGACTAATCAAAGTGTTAATGTCCCCCCTCCCTCTCTTTGTTCTCAAACTGTTCATCTTCAAATTTAAATATTAAATTACATTAATGTCCTGCACAGCTACAATAAATAGGATATATCGCAACTGCAATTTCCTCCCCCTTGAAGTTTCTTTTTCAACACTAAAGGCGTTGTCCCAGGTTGCAGGAAAAAATAACTATGTGCGGAACGGTATAAGCAATGGGCTTCGAAAATAGACAAAATATAGGACACGATATACAGCTGTTAGCACAACCAATGGAGTTCCTCCCGGCTTCTATATCTAGTTTTGATATTCTATATTCCTAATCAAACTTTACTCATACTTCAAATCCTAAGGGAAGTGGGAGTGTAGCTGAATATCGTACAATTCAAATATATGTAAGATATAAACAGAATATTAGTTATACACTGGGGAACAGTTCCCAATTAAGTTAGACATATTTCAAAAAGGTATTTCATTACAAAATTCCTATTGATTGAAACAATTATTGATTTCAGTTGCTAAGAATTAAATTCAGGTTTCCCGTCTTTTTTGCCCGTATATTTGTAGTCTCAAGAATGGTGATGATAAGCTGAATTATAACTGGAATTTATTGAAATAAACTGAATATCCATGGACAAAAGACATACACTAGTGATTAAGGATTCTGGGCAGTAGGACAAAAAACCGGTGGCTCTTAGAACAAAGGGAAATTACCCGAATTTCCTCAAGACTTGTGAAATAGATGACTTGCCGGGAATCAAATCCATGTTTCCTTTTTCCATTTGTTCCCGGCCATTAAAAATCCACAAGAGAGGAATTATAACCTTCTACATTGAGTCCCCCATGCGATAATTCTAATGCATCCCCACCACCCTTTAATAATAATAATAATAAGAACAACCCCTTATCAAAAGACGGATTGTATGATGATATACCACTCGTGTTATATTACAATGCGATAAATGCGGCAATAAGGCGGATAGGAAATATCCAATGGAGAAGATACATGATCGATATATGATAGTAAGGTGACAGTGTGAGTGCAATGATCGCCTGTACAGTGCTCATGTCTTCCCTAATTGGCACCGCATAAAACTACTCCCTCTTTTGGCCTAAACCAGGCCGCGGTGCATCGAGTACAACTAGTAGAATATATACACTTCCCGACTAATTTATTGTTCTATTCTCTGCACGAAACAGGGTAGGACACGGACAGCCAGCGACGTGTGGAGGGGTTTCGCTTCTGGCCGGAAAATAAGGAAACCGGGACGAAAAGCCGAGAAGAAGGGAAATTCGGCGGAGGTTTCCTCAAGACCCGGGGAACGGCCTACTGGGAAAAGTCTCTTTTGGGGGGCGGGAGGGGGGATTTGGGAAACCAACCCCTTTACCTGGTTTTATGTCCTCGCCAAGGGTTTTTCCCGGTTGAGAGGCCCGGATCACATGTCTCCGCCGTTCCGGGCCCCCGTATCCATCAACGGGCTGGATCTCATCGGGAGCGGACGCCAGCCGCCGACAACTTCCCTTCCTCTATTTCGCCTGCAATCTATTTTCCGCGGCCGCGACCGGCTTTCCTCCGGCCCTCGATTTTCTAACGCGGGTACCGATTTTTCACCGCCGGATTCCGCGTAGAATTCGTTTTTCGACTGGACGTCAGCGGAAGGTCTGAACGGGGCATCGACTCGAAAGCATACTGGCAGCCGAACAGCTGTTGCTTGTTATTGCCACCGAATTCCAACGCCTCCACAATATGGCGTCGCGAATAAACTTTATATTATTCTAATATTTTTCAATTCCGCACATTTTAAATGACCCCATTTATTGAAATAAATTCCAGCCCCCTTGACAATTTATTACCTACATAGTATATTTCTATGAAAATGAAACCGGTCAGCCAGAACCTATAAACATACAAGCGCCATTTATCTTGTCCACAATAATAGGACGTATTAATATTAATAATCTTCGAAATAACGTACATAGAACATTATACAGACGTTTCGTTTCCACTTGTCCTTATTTGTGTATTATTACATTAAAAAGTGGTCTTTTGACCCAAAATCGCGTTTAAAATGTAGTTTGAGGAAACAAAATAGCGTTTAAAATGCGAATTTAGAACTCAAAATCGCGTTTAAAAAGTGGTTTTTTGGTTTTTAAATCGTTTAAAAAGTGGATTTAGAGCGAAAAAAGACTTGAATCCCTCTTTTTGGTCGAAAAAACACCGAACAACCACCTATAAACCTGTTTTATTTTGTCGGAAAGCCGCTTTTAACCCGTTTTTATGGGTCAAAAAACCACATTTTAACCCACTTTTTGCGCCGGAAAAACCACCTCAAAACACGTTTTTAGTGACGAAAATGATAGTGACGAAATCTACGGTAAAAATGGGTACATTATACAAACGTTTCGTTTCCACTTGTCCTTATTTGTCTATTACAACATTTATACACTAATTTCTTTAACCTCCAATATTATAACAAAAGAGAGGATAAATACACAGCGTTGCAAGAAATTCAACATTACTAATGTATTGTTTCGACAATGATTCCCTCCCTCCCATTTTATGATGTGTATTCATGTACACTGACACAATTTAAAATTTCAAAATATTCGTCACTCGACTATACATTCTATTAAACTTTTTTGGCAGTCATTTATCCAACAGAGACCATTTTAGAAAACAATATGCGCGGGAGATGCTGAAATATAAATTATGTAAAATTTATCTGTTTTATAGTATGTCTGTATGGGATGGAATACCACAACAGTTTTTAAATGTTCAATATATCCACGCAGACACCGAGAATGATGACCTAATCATAAAGCTGTTTGCCAATTGCTTTTTTTATCGGCCCATTGTACAAGTTGATGCAATACTGGGAAAAACAGCTGGGATAAATTCAAGGATCAAAATTTTAACTAGAATAACAACATTTATTAATACAGTACAACCAATATCATCGACAAAATCATTGTAATGTTATAAACACATAGAATGTCAGAGAGAGCAGGAGTAGGAATCTCATAAGGAACTGATGGTTCTGTATATAGACAAATGGACAAAGCTTATATCACTTAATACAAAAATGTATACCATATATTTATTGTCCCTTTTCTACTAAACGATGCTGCTTTTTTATTAAATTCCAATAACATCTTTCTGCCAATTGATAAAACTCTGTGACCACAATTTTTCACTTTTAACAGCAATAATATATATATATATATATATATATATATATATATACCATCTGGTATAGTCAAATTAAATTGGTATAGTTCATAAAATAATTTGTTCTCTACCGCTAATATCATATCCATTTTCTTGTAATATATAATATGTAATATATAATAAATATATACAAATCATAAATGGGAAAAACAATAAGGGATTAAGGTAAGGAATTAAATGAGTATTCCTGGAAACTGTTGTAAAACTTTTCTGGTAAATGAAAACTGATAAATGTGTTCCTCAGTTCTTCAATATAATTGATCATGGATAATTTTACCGTTTCCATTTACACCGAATAAATAAAGCAAAAATATAAATTTATATCATAACAATTTAATTTATTATTGTACTAATATTTTAAGCATATATTTTTTTTGTTATAACTGATTGATTGATAATATCTTTTGTTAAAGGAAATAAAGTGTTTGGGGAGGTGGGGAGGGAGGGGGGTTACCACAGCCATTCCATACACTACCTATTATCAAGATACTGTGTTTTGTGAAATTTAAACATGTTTTTTTCCCCAAACGTTTACAACTCTTAAAAACCATTTTTCACAATTCTTTGTGTATATATATATATATATATATATACACGTATGATACTATGATAAACGGGGAGTATTATCTCGAAATAATAATGGAACTAGAGATTCAGATTTTAGGGTTCAGCTAAACACAGAAAATATCTTTGTTAACCGGAAAAAAATGCTTTGGTACGTCTCCGGTTCACAGAGATTTTAAAATTAAAAATTAAAAACAAAAAATTGACGAGGTGAAAAAATGGCCCAAATAGTCTGCATTTTATACAGACAATCTGTTAAAACAATGTTTTAATATTTAATTGATTATTAAAACAGTGGAAAAAAAATTCTAATAAGATGATAGAATAACAACATTTGTTAAAGTTAAAAGCGAACATACGAGTAAAATCCGTACACTTTAGCAGAAACCGCTCATTTAATAAATTTACGATTTACGATTTATATATATACACAAAAATGCTTCTGTACGTCTGGTTCACAGAGATCTGAAAATTGAAAACACACATACACACAGCTCAAAACCAACTGACATTCCAAAAAAAATTGTATGCTTGAATTAATTTTTAACGATGTTTCGAAACTATAAGAATTACGGATTCTTATTAGCCTCATCAGGGGACAGAAAATGGCACCGGTGACGGGACTAGGAAAATTATACCAAAATGGAGGGAGAGGGGATGGGGGGGGGGTGAAATAGCCCCCCATAGATAAGATATATATGTTTCTTTCCATGCACACACATAACCTTTAACCTCTGTGAAACTCTGGAATGAGAAATTTTCTCGATTTTCCGTCTCGAACGTCTTTTTATAGCTGCAGCCGTTCATCATTCGTTGTGTAGATTTCCTGGGCTGCCAATATTATAAACCTCGTTGGATACGTAAACAGAAAATTGTAAATCGTAATGCGATTTAAACAAGCGATATATATATATATGTATGTATGTATGTATACATATATGTATATCCTCAACCTTAATTTCTCGACAAAATTTGAAAATACTGATGGAGACTGAGAGAGAAAGACGAGAAAAAGTTTATGCAAACAAGGGGAACGGAGAAGGAACTATAATAGAGAGATCAGAAATACAATAAGCGTAAAAGGTTCTGGACACATAACACCAATGGAGGAGTGTCGCAACTGAATTCAGAAATGTAGACCGAAACAAAGAAAAGCTGATAGAGAATCGGGGTTACTGAAGAAGATTGTGTGGGTAAATACGAATTTGGATATAATTGGAGACTAATAGTAGCCGTCATTGTAATCGTCATCGTACTCTTCGTCCCTGTAGTCATCGTGGTCCCCTTGGTGTTGTTCGGAGTGGTCGCTGCGCGCGCCCTCACCGCTGTCGTCGTCGTGTTCGCGCGCCGCCTCCTTGTACGTCGTGTATATGCTCGGTGAGAAGACGATGCCGCGCTTGATCGAGCGCGACGCCGCTTCTACGACGGCCGGCACCCGGGGGTCGCCCATCAGCTTCGAAGCCGACTCGACATCCTTCAACACTTCGACGAGTTGCTGTATCCACCGGACGACAGCGCCCTCCTGGACGCCGTGGGTCATCTTCACCACTTCAGCGAAAGTCTGCACAAAGACAAGGGGGGAAAAAATTATGACCAGAAAAAAGAAGTATGTATGCGTACTAATTTTAATTATCTCTGCGAATCACCGGACGTACCAAAGAAATAATCTAGTAGGTTAACAAATATTCTATGTGTTAAGCTGGGGCAGAGCTATGTACATAGAAAAAATTGTAAAAAATAACAAAACTAAAACGCTTCTTATAGATGAGCGAAGGTTTCAGAGTGACCAGAACTTGAATTATCATCGACCAGTATATATGGACCCTCTTTATATATAGGATTGGTCAGTGACAATTCAAGTTCTGGTCGATAAAACCTTTGCTCGCCTATCATATATATTTTAGTTATTTTATTTTTCACAAATTTTTGTCTGCATATACATATGTATATTTAAGGAGAAGAAAGTATAATATCTTTAATAATGAAACTAGACACTCAACTATAGGCTCAGCATAACACACAGAATCTTGGTCACCTAGGATACATACATATACATATATATATATATATATATATATATATATATATATATATATATATTATTGTTATTATTATATAAATAAATTGAACCGTAAACCGAACCGGCGAGAGGAGACAGAAACGCACGGCATCTACAGTATTCCAACCCCTCGCAGACCACAAAACAGGTATTTTAAATCAATTTGAAATAATATAATAATTCGTAAAGTTACCATGCCCTTGGCCCAGTGGTATATGGGCTTGACGAAGCTGAAACTTATTTTGCTGTACTCCATCCCTTCGGTTTCAGCGATGCCCAGCTCCCTTTCCAGAGTCATCACCTCCCTAATCACCTCCTGCATGCTGGCAACCAGCTGAAATCAGGGGAAATTACGATATGGGCGAGAAGATCCTCCTCGTACACAGAACTGCAGAAATTCTGAACTGATTTTAATTGCGAATCGTTGCATGATTAAAAACAGATTTCTAGAAAGTTTCATCATTTTTATTTGTTCCGGGTATTGAAAAATTGCTGCTAAAGAATTAGTTGAGTGTAAAACGAGGAGGAAAGAAAATGTGAGACCCACCGATTGTGTTAGGGAAGAAGTGATGGCTGCAGTAGCCAAGCCCCGATTTCGGCAGTGAGGATGCCCAAAAGAAAAACCATCCAAAGTGCCAAACTAATGGTCAGGCAAAAGACCAAACCGGCGAGAGGAGACAGAAACGCACGAAATCTACGGTATTCCGACCCCTCTCAGACCACAAAAAAGGTGTTCTAAATTTTATTTTTTATTTTCCCTTTTTATTTTGTACAATAAACTAATTGTTAGTCAGCAGCAACTTTTTCGGTGTTAAGGATGGTTCGAAGGACTTTTCGACCACGTTGGATATATCGTTAGTCTGTTGGGCTATATATGGTCAATTTTAACGTCCATTTCAGTAATGGGCATTTTTGCGATCTAGGTGAGGTTCTTTTGAGGAGGCAAGGTATGTAACCTCTTTCAAAGAGTCAGGAATCTCAGGATCGTCCTCTATGTTGGGCTCGTTTCTTTTGGCGCTAATCTGGCAGACGAGGCACGAATAGATGGCCGCCACCTCTTCGCAGCTGGCGTCCTTCAATATGTTCATCAACAGGCTTTCGGTGATCAACAGCTCAAATTTGCCCACGTTGCCGGCCATCTTGCCCTTTAGTTCGACTGAAATAAATTAAATGTACAACATTCGTGTATTTTAAAATATTTCAAACTTATGTAAATGGCGTAAGGTACACGATATAATGAGGTCTGCGCAATCGTGCATTGACGCTAGGCACATAAATACAGATTAAAAAATATATATACGCTGGATCTAACTTTGAATTCCCTTTGCCACGTTTACTTGTTTCTCGTGCAATTGCCTAAATGTTCAATTAATTTGTGATACAGAGCGAGCAGATTATGTTGTCTCTTATGAGTATTTAAAAAAAAATGGAAATAAGAAAAAAAGAAAATTATTGCTGCACTTACCTTGTTCATTTTCTCCAATGTATTCTTTAATTTTCAACAGTTCCAATTTGTTCAAGTAATCTGGGTAGAGCGACATGGACTCAAGCGAAAGTTTGAACTTCAAGTCTTCAACCTGGCTCTTCAAGTCCATCCAGTGGAAAATCATGTTGAACTGTCCGACAGTAACAAGTGCGAATAGCAAATTTTAGTAAGTCGATTTCATAAAAACTTCCGGTAATAAGCTTAAAATACCTCTTTTGTGGTCTGCGACGGGTTGGAATACCGTAGATTTCGTGTGTTTCTGTCTCCTCTCAGTGGTTTGGACCACTTGTACTGTGGTTGTTGTCTGTTTTTCGTGTGTATATATGCGTGTCTTGTTTATTGTGTTTTTCACGATTGTCTTGTGTAGTATGTCAGGTTTGAATGTGTATGCGTGACAGTGACAGTGCAGTGAGGGTGCCCCTAAAAAACATCCAAAGTGCCAGAAGTGACTAACACCGCTACTGAAGATGGGGCAAGTAGCTGAAATCTGTCTAGCAAAAGACCAAACCGGCGAGAGAAGACAGAAACACACGAAATCTACAGTATTCCAACCCCTCGCAGACCTCAAAAGAAGTATTCTAAACAAAATCTACAGGTATAGACCTCTTTCGAAACCCTCTCTCGGATAAAAATTATATACAAATTGACAGTAGGTAAGTGTTCTACAAGTATGCTTACAACTTCAATTTTGTTGGGTACTGACTGCAAGGGGAAGGAGTCCAATTCGTCTTTGAGCTGCCACATCCGGTTCACTTTCCGTTGGAGTTCCTTTTCGTCGAAACTGATCGACTTTTCATCGAACACGTTCCACTTGCCTGTACACTTGCTCAGATATTTCGTCAACGCCGTCAACAGCATTTCAAACTTCTCGTAAAACTCGTTTCTCCTGGAGAAGGGCAAACCAGACCACAAAACGGGGATGTTAAAACAGTGAAATTTAAAATAATAAAAGAAAGTTAAAGAAACAACAGTTTAACCTCCCAGAAACGCTTAAGAGATGAAATATCGGTTAGCATGAAACAATAAAACGGTCCCGACAAACTACTAATACTGTTTTTTTTTTATATTCATTGTGTCGAACCCCCGATAAGAGGAACCTCCTGCTACAGGGATGATCTATCTACCGGTTTTAAAAGAGATAAAAGCTCACTTGAATGATCGCTTCATCCTCTCGTATTCGCCCATCGCGCTGTCAACATCGGACAGCTTCATCGGCTTCTCGCTGGCTATTGCCAATATGTTATCGGCCTTGATCTGAATGACGGTGTATCCCTGAGAGCGTGTGATCATCTCGACCGAAGTCGAGTTCGGCACCACCGAAACCAATTTGTACCACTTTTTCTCTTTTTCGGCGGATATTTTATAGTCCTGCAAAGAGAAATGTATTCCTATCGTAGCTGACATTCCGGTCCCGCCACGAGATCCGGCTTCGTTCAGAGATTTTTTTTTGTTTTCGGAAACCACCCGAGCGGGCCCCGCCCCATTCAATGGAGCCCACATGAAGCACAACATGACTTCTATATACATACACACACACACACATATATATGAGTATATGTTACGGTGAAAGACCGAAATTGGAGAATGTCGAGTTTCACCGGTGGATGTCAACACATACCAAATACTTCGGTGAAAGAATTATTACATTCTTGTACATTGGGAGCCTGTCTGGTGTATGTCGACAATCGGAGATATGCTCTGGCGGTGGAGCCGACAAAGAGGGCCCACTGACTGGTTATCAACCGCCAAATCCTTTCTTCTATCAGAAGCCACTCAGCTTTATCAGTCTCTTATGCAAGCTTTCATGATGCCAGCAACGTTTTCTTGATATTTTTTTGCATTAATTGTGGGTAAAAGAGAAGACAATTGTTTTTATTTTTCTCAAGAAAAGTACTCTAAAATACTTTCCATAGATGAGATTTCTTTTCGAGAAATGTCGCTGAGAGAGAAGCAGCTGCGGCTAATTCGAGAAGCAAGGGGGGGAAGGCTATACACTCTGTCATTGCAAAAGGAAGTGGTCCACAAATAAATGCAGTTGTAAAAGCGAGGGACTCTTGTGCAATTCAAAGTGTCAATAATAGTTTAAGTTGTTGCAATAAATAACACGTTCTTAAGTAATTTTTTTTACTATTATTTTCTTTTCTCATTTAGAATGTACTGTGTGTTTTAAAATCTCGGTCACTCCTCCCACAAAGAGAGGTGAGAAAAAGTTACGTCACCCTTGTGACGTTTTATAGCGACAATTAATGGAGAAGAAAATATAATTTCCGACATGTTCAACATTCACCATTATCAGTGCATGGTGAATGTAGACATTTACCGGTGTAAGTCAGAAATAAGGATATTTAGCAAATATTTCGGACATTCATCAAGCGACTATCTGAATGTTGACATTCACCGGTGAAAGTCAACATTCTCCAATTTCGGTCTTTAAGGTAACCGGTAATATATATATATATATATATATATATATATATATATATATATATACACACATATACATACATACACACATATACACACACATATATATATATATATAAATACTCATGCCATGGTAAATTTGCAACATCGTTCTTGCGCTCAATACGCGGTTAGAGACACACATCGGTCGTAAAAAGAAATAAAAATCTGACTTACGTATCTGTAAGTTTTAAGTACGGCTTCGCTCGGGTTGAACACGATGACAGTGAAATTGCGCCCTGTGGTCTGACTGGTCTCTGTCTTGACAATTAATGCCGGACAATTGATGTACTGATCATAACGTATTATGATGGTCCGGCCAACTACCAGCAATTTGGCGTACTTGGCGTTGTTCAGCATGGTCGCCTGCGACAGAACAAGAGGAAAATGTCACAGCTTTTTTGTGTTTCTGTCTCCTTTCGCCAGTTTGGTCTTTTGCTAGACCAGTTTCGGCCGATTGCCATCTTCAGCAGCGGTGTCAGTCACTTTCAAAGTTTTCTTGAGCATCCTCACTGCACTGTTTTACTGTCACTTGTACTGTGGTGGTCGTCCATTTGTTATGGATGTATATATATACATATATACTCAGATTAGGAATTTTCACCCCCCCCCCCCGGCAAGAAAGGCAAACAGACAGATGTAATGGAGAACATGGAGATTTTCAAGAACAAACAAAACAACATAATAAATGAAAAGATAAATTCCCAAAGTGGCTAACACCGCTACTGATGATGGGGTGAGCGGCCGAAACCAGTCTAGCGAAAGAGTATGAGGAGAAACACGATAGTCAAAAGCCCAAAGTCGCTGATCGAACTTTAGAAGAGAGGATAAAAAATATTAACCGAGAACAGATTCAAATTTAATCTAATGATGTCAGCATATCGAGGGTATTCTTTGAAACCGAATGTTTTTGTGATTGATTTATGCGACTCTTGTGCATCAGTCTTTTCAGCACAATGAGGTACTACACATTTACGTTTAGTTTAAAAGTTCTGTCGAAAGTGTATAACGCTGTAAACAATACATCGCGAATCTATGGTATGAATATATCTTACCCTGATCTCATCCCAAAGGTCGATGTACTCTACGGCCTTATTGTAGAATTGCTTCAGCAGATCGATTGACCCAGCGTGGTACATGTCGTGTATAAACTTGCCCAGCTCTTCCTCGAGCTTTCGTTTATTCTCCAACTGGGACCTGAAAAATAAATTGATAAAATTTGCGCATAATATATACACAAAAATGTTAAAATAACAACAGGTATTGAATATGGGGAAATGAAGGTTATTGAAGGAGGTACTCTAAAACACGCTGTAGCATCATTTTTTTTTTAAGTTATTTACTGTCTAATAAAAAAAACAAGTACAATAGAGGTTTATTAATTTTAGACAAACAAATCCAGTTAAAATACACATCTATTCAAAAATAATACCGATATATTGAATTTTTAATAAATTTTGTTTTAAATAACAAAAGTATTTTAGTCGATAATTTTAAATTGTTTTATAAAATACTTTAACCCTCTACGGGCCCGTATAACTTTCAAGTCACATTTCAATTTATCGAGATTTTATAATTATAGCTTTTTTCGTGAGATGGCGGATAAATCTTAATCCTCTAACATTGTCAAGACAACCAATATCAATATCAATTGTTTTTCATTCGCATATATAGGTTTATAATTGCTGATTTTTCATTCCCCCAATTTTTTTGGATTTAAAAAAAAAATTTGGCCCATAGAGGGTTAATTCGTATTCGGCATTTTCGTCATTCAATATAACATTTGATGTTTCCCTTCTATTCCTCGTGTCAATTGTTATTAATGTAACGATTGGATAAAATCGCCAATATAAAAACTTTCATTTGGTTGAGCGTGGACTCGAAGATGTTTATATATTTCCTAATAGGTTCGTATCTTTTATGAATTTACGTAATAATTTTTTGTTTTAATATCGGTAGGGTTATTGGTTCAAAATTAAGAATAGGATAATTGGATGGTGGATAACCTATTCTGTCAGGTTATATATATATATATATATATCAATATCATTCAATATGGTGAGGTATGCGCGGTACCTGCGCAACTGTACCTGTTATAATTATTTCGAGGATGGTCGAAGGAATCTCATCCAATGATGGACCACTTACACAGTGGGATCCCCACTATAGTTCTTATGCAAACACGTTGACGAATATTGAAAATACTTGCGAATTCGCTTACTCGTATTTAGATTTCTTGGACTGTTCGCCGTGCTCGTGATAACTCTTGGTGAGTATGTGCTCTATGGTCAGTTCCCCTTTGTTTCTGAGCGTGTTCAGAATCATCGCGTACGTCAAATGAAACTGTGACAACAGCGCGCTCGGAGTACCTGCAATCCCGCATAATAATAATAATAATAAAAATATTATTATTATTGTAGATTTTGTGAGTTTCCGTCTCCTCTCGCCGGTTTGGTCTTTACCTAGACCTGTGGCGCACAGGTCGTCCAGTGAGGACGCCCAAAAAACATCCACTGTGACTAACACCACTACTGTAGATGGCGAGTGGCCGAAACCGGTCTAGCAAAAAGACCAAACTGGCGAGAGGAGACAGAAGCACACGAAATCTACAGTATTCCAACCCCCCCACAGACCACAAAACAGGTACTCTAAACTAATTATTATTATTATTTATAATAATATATTATTATAAAGTCTGTGACAATTGACTTTTGCCAACAGCACCATGACCTCCTCTATTGTCTCTGCAAAGAGGGAGAGAGACCCACTCAGGTGGATTCTGAAAACAGGAAAATTCCCCCCCCCCTGAAGCCAGTCAGTGATACTTTTTTCTCTCTTTTATTGTTACAACTGTAAAAAAATACAATTAGCAACATCGATACAAGCACTGACTACAATGGACAACAATAAGGGGAGAAATCCACTGGTTTCCCACCTTTTTTTTTCATTTATTACATTTTTTTTAAACTTTTATGTCGGGTGGCCACTTCCTTTTCAGGCGTTTGTACGGAACGTCCGGGATGTCCAGGAGATAGTAGTGAGTGGAAATTGCTGTACCTTTGTATGGCAAGGTCTCGGACTCTAAACAGGACCTCAAGATCCGTGTATAGATGCGAGGTCGGAGACATAGTAGCCCGGTGCATCGGTTATCGTCCTTAATATTATCGACTGTAAGGTTTGGATTTTGCGGATATTTGACGGTTCGGCGAAAGTTTCCCAACTTATATATATTCAGTTTCAAATTAAATATTCGACGCACTTCAGAGGATACATGCCTGACGTTGGCCAATATAACAGACTTTTATAATTGAGGGTATAATCGGTGGTGGAACTGACCCATCATCATGCTCCTGAGTTCGTGTTCGGGGACTAGCTTGTAGCCGGAGAGTATGATGACTGTTCCGTTCTTGTCCCTGCCCCTGCGGCCAGCCCGCCCAGCCATCTGGATGAACTCTGCCGGCTCCAACAGGCGTACGCTCACCCCGTCAAATTTGTTCACGCTCTCGAATATGACGGTTTTCGCCGGCATGTTGACGCCAACGGCGAACGTTTCAGTCGCGAACAACACCTGTACAGTATAAACCTCAGAGTAACCTACTCATACGATATATGAGCAAACGTTTCCACGACCAGAACTCGACTCGGTTGACCACACCCGCAGGTCCAGCGTTTTTCTTTACTTTTGTATCCCTATCGCCTTCATCATGTTAATCCTGTCGAAGTAGTTACACTTTCCCTATACAGTGTATTTACGTTAGATTTATTAATTCTTTTATAAAATACCTGTTTTGCGGTCTGGGAAGGGTTGGAATACCGTAGATTTCGTGTTTCTGTCTCCTCTCGCCGGTTTGATCTTTTGCTGAAACGATGGCCATTCGCCATCTTCAGTAGTGGTGTCAGTTACTTTTGGAACTTTGGATGATTTTTTTTTTGGGCATCCTCACTGCACTGTCACACTGTAAATTGCACTGTGGCGGTTGTCTGTTTGTAGATAAGACGAACGACATCCCCCCAAAAACACAATAACAAGACACGTATATATGTGCCCATAATTATGAAAGTGGTCTAAGTCATATATTTCTGGTTTCGAGATATTTAATGAATTGCTTTCGAATAAATTAACAAATATTTTTATATTATGCAAAATTTTAATTTAGATTTTTATTAGTCTCGATTAATGTAAGTTTACTAGGAATATGAAATTTTGTGTGAATTTCATATGAAAATGTTGTATTTAAAGTTTGAATTGACTTAGACAACTTTCATAATTATGGGCACATATACACTCGACAGTACACTCAACAGGAGGCAATAGCGATACAAAAATAAATTAAATAATAACACAGGAAAAATTCCAGAACTGCGAGGGGAGGGGGCCAATCCCTGACAACTGAGGTTCTTCCCTGAAATCCTATTAGAAACACACCATTTAGTGACTATATACTTGTTTATTAAAATTTCAATCGTCAGTATGCAGATTATATTCTGATTTGACAACAGACGATATTTGTCTTGCAGTAGCTGAAAATGAGATGTCTGAAAAGTAATGTTTTCTAAAGATCCACCGACGAAATGACATCTGAATCGTGTTAGCGAATTTCATAGTTCAACCTAAGTCTTTAATACATACATTTATAAATACTTATTCGGACCAATTTAATTTATATAAAATATATTAAATTTTCGTACCTTGACCAAACCTTTCGAAAAAAGTACTTCGACGACTTCTTTTAGAATGGGCAGAATGCCACTGTGGTGTACGCCGATGCCGTTGACCAGGTATTTTTTCAAGTTCATAATCTGCGATAAACGATAATAAATAAAAATAGATATAAAATATCCGAATATGACCGAGGATCAAATAAAATCTTGAGTCGAGAGATAGTTTAGAAAACTAAAGAAACTGAGAAGGGACCTTACGACGGGCCGTCGAGTACCTGATTCAAATTCTGGTCCTCTTCATTCAATTTTTTAATCTGTGAATTCACGAAAACTTCAATCTTGTGCTTTTCTCTGGCATCGGTCAAATCGACACCCGAACACTTTTCGGCCAAATCATCGCATTTCTTACGCGACAGTGCGAAAACAACTGCCGGCATCCATTGCTCTTTCTTCAGGTAGGCTATCAGCTTTTTCCAGAAGAATTTCATCACCTATGAAAACATATATACCTATATCATATATATATATATATATATATATATATGCATAGTATTCAGTATTGTAGATTTCGTGTATTGTATTTTTTTGTATTCTGACCCCTCACGGACCATAAAAAATGTATTTCAACTAGTATTCAGTATTATTTTAATATCACAAAAACTAAATACATTATTGAAAATTCCAATGAAAATTGCAATTAAAAGTTTCCAATCTTTTTGGACAAGGGAGCGGCATTTTTCATACCATGCCAAAAAACATAATGGAGATATATATGTGGATATATACATTGGGATATATACCGCATTCGGAAAAGAATCAAATCTCGATTTTGGTTACCTTGTAATTCAGGCTGTCTTTCACTTTGTCGCACTCCTCTTTGATCATTTTGTAACTGCAACAACACATTCAACGATGCATTCATTCAACACAGCATATATACTAATACATACTGATTAATTTATATATATATATATACATATATATATGTATATGTTATACATATGTTTATATTGATCCGTATGTACGTATGTGATGGATGTAGGTATCTTTATTCCCCTTCACATTCAGACGGGCACGCATGCATGTATAACAGAAAATGTTTTACAGAGTGAAAGGTGCGGGCTCACTTTTGAGCAAGAAAATTTTCCTCCTCCTTGATCTTGACAACCTTGTTCCCCTCGCCGACGTAGAGGTAATAGTGGAGGGGCACCGGCCTCCACGCAGTCCTAGCGACGGCCACCGGCCTCTGCTTAGCCCGGCCCAGCCAGTTGGCGAACTGCATCGCGTTCGGCACTGTCGCGCTCAGCATCACTATCTGCACCTCTTCAGCCAACAGTATCAGAACCTCTTCCCAGACGTGGCCCCTCTGAACACAATAATAGTAAGTACTTGGCAGACTACTGTTAAATCCGACTCTGTCCTAGGCCGGGTATAGTTAATAAATAAAGTCGTACCAATCACCCGAGTGAGGTTATTACACCACCCTACGCCCCTCCCCACGGCTTACAAATATTTAGGATGTGGTGACAAAAATGTACCTCCGCAGCTTTCTTATATTTCGTGTATTTCTGTCTCCTCTCACCGGTTTGGTCTTTTGCTAGACCGGTTTCGGCCACTGGCCATCTTCAGTAGCGGTGTTAGTCGCACTGCACTGCCGCAGTCACTTGTACTGTGGCGGTTGTCTGTCGTGTATATGCCAAAGTCGTGTAATCCAAAGTGACTAACACCGCTATTGATGATGGCGAGTGGCCGAAACCGGTCTAACAAAAGACCAAACTGACGAGAGGAGACAGAAACACACAAAATCTACGGTAATAAGAGTACTTTTCGATGCCCTTTTTTTTTTTCAGCCGTTTGCTTAAACCTACCTCGGGGTCGTTGATGTAGTGAACTTCGTCGAAAATGACAAACTGCAAATCCCTGACAATCGGTTTGTCCATATAGAGCATCGACCTGAGTATCTCCGTCGTCATGATCAGGCACCTGGCATCGTCGTTCACCTGCGTATCGCCCGTTATCAGTCCGACGTCCTTGAATATCGCACGGAAATCACTGTATTTCTGATTCGACAGTGCCTTTATCGGCGACGTATATATCACCCTGGAGCAGAAAAAAGAAATAGACAAAATAAGCGAGTGGAGAAGGTTTCTGCGACCACAACCTGAATTGTCACTAGTATCACTGGTTGGCTTCGGGTGCGATCGCGTCTTGATGTGAGAAAAATATTGGCTGAACTCCGCTGTTTTTGGAAGTATTCCTGTATTTGGAAGCTACCCTGGTGTGGGCTCCATTGGATGGGGCCCTCTCCTGAGGGTGTTGTCCGCTTCCATTGTTTCAGAACTCTTACCGGTTTTTCCATCATCAGGGTCTGACTGAAGAGTGGATCAACTTGTGGTTTTATATGTATATATATATATATATATATATATATATATATATATATCTGGATGTGTGGTGTCGTTAATCCTTTTGGTATTGAGATATGTTTGTTCCTCTATTACCGAGAACCAGCATCTGCTATTATTATAACCTACGTCCCTGTTGATGTTTTTATGTATTTCTATAGCTTCTCTGATAATCCTCATACAATGGTTGTTTTACTTGAATAGGATTTGTGTCATTTCAAATTCACCTCTCTATTGAACTGGATCAAAATTTAAATTTTGGGATTGATGCCATTTTAAGAGGAAGAAAATTTTCTCGCAACTGGCCCTCTCCAGGGGTGTTTTGTTCGCTTCCAATGTTTCGCTCTCACTCTTACCGGTTCCATCATCGGTACGTGCGGCTGATAACCTCTCGGCAATGAATAGGCCTAGAAATTGATAAGAGCGGAGCGAATATTTATATTTACCTTCCTTGTTCTCTCTCCGCCATTGCGATAGCGTATTCGGCAACGACAGTTTTTCCTGCAGAAGTGTGAGCGGCGACAAAAACATTGTTGCCATCTTCAAGATGCACTATGGCCTGCCAAAAAAAACAAAAAAGGAACATCAACAGACCAAAATTACTATAAGTTAATATAGCATTGTTAAAATTGTTATTGGTGCGGATTAATTTCGAAAAACAAAATCTATTTTTCTTAGTATTTCGCCATGTACAGTTTTTGAATTTTATTAATGTCCATTATTGGAAAATGAAGCTTACCATTTTTAACGGACACAGAGCGTCAATTTAGTCAGTTTACAAATGCCGCTGTTGTAACGTACGATGTCATATCGAACATATATATATATATATATATATATATATATATATATATATATATATATATATAATGTATGTATATACATTTATGGTGTCACAAAATCCTTTAGGTATTGAGATATGTTTGTTCCTGTATTACCGGACCTCCGCTAATATTATAAACCTACGTCCCTGTCGAACCTAACCTAACCTAAAATACGCATCGTTATTACTGTTCTAATTAATGAGCGTACGATCGGAAAATGAAGTTGACAATTTGAGACCTGTTTCTGAAATGAATCGAGTTCAAAGTTCCAGGTTTTCGCCGGGTTCGGAACTAGGTCTGTGAGTGGGCGCGTTATAGGCGTTCTGACTTCGAACGCCCAGTCAGACGTCTGTTCGACATCGGTCAACTTGATGATTGTCTCCTTCTTCTTCGGCATCGACGCGACAACTGTCGCGCTCCTGTCCACTCTATCGACATTTACACCTGGTTCGTCATTGCACGTCTTCGGATCCTCCGCACCTTTGGTGTCCGGCTTGTATTTCGACTGTACACAATCGGAAAAAATAATTAAAACATATTAAACGCCGAATTTGAAATATTAGAGTGACCAGAAAGTAATGTCTTTTTTTGTACGATTAAAGCGGTACAAACAAGTGAAGTCGCGAGGTTGCCAACCGGAGTTTCGTGTTAGCTAATATTTTCACTACATTTCTCAGGTACTTTTTTCAGCTTTAATTGTTTAAAATTAGAATGTATTTTATTAGATAATTTTAAATTGTTTTTCCGAGACTTCAATTTGGATTTGGTATTTTTTTCATTGAATACTACCCTCACAACCACATCATAGGTTCCTTTCATTCCTCATTAATGTTATTAATTTAATGATTCGATAAAATCGCTTATATAAAACTTGGAGAAGTTTCACTTTTGTTTACGTGCAGGTTTCTCATTTTATTGTTCTTGTGTTGCACTTTTCGTAATTGGATGGAGCACTTGTTTCACCGATCTCCCAGAAGACCTATAACATCTATGGCATGCGCCATAGAAATTCTGTGGTTCCCACCGAGGCATCTTATCCTCAAATTCGTACAAGAAAAAAAAACCGCTTTACCGGTTTTCACAATATTGTTCACTGACCTTCATTTGTTTCAGCATATCCCTCAACATGTCCATCTCCTCGCTGTTTTCTTCGTCTTCGGTTTTGTCTGAACCGTCCGTTTTCGACCCCATCTCGTTCGCTTTTCCGAACATGGGCTTCTGAAAGAAAGGGCGAAAAATTTTATCATGTGTCAGACAAGAACAAAATTAGTCAATTTAACTAATTTTTCTCTGACTCGGCATTAAGAGTACTGAATACTCTCCAGTTTCTCGCTTCAGCCGTTTGTTTCGGTAAAACTGATATTCAAGTTCACGCAACCCATTATTAAAGTTATAAGAAATAAATGACTCAATTCGTTGCTTAAGACAAACTAGAAAATGGAAAAAAATAATAAAAAAAGAAATCACACTTCACGCTTTAATTTCTAGTCCCCCAAATAAAATATTTGTTATTAGCTATTTCTCAAGTTGCAATTTATAACTTCTAAATTAAAGTGCACCTTAGATAGGTGTAATTTTTAAGAAATTTTATCCAGCGAATTAGGCCATTACTAATGGCTTTATTAATTATGGCTAATTATTGTCTGCTTCACAACAGTTAACATAAAATACAATATTCTTTATTATTTTTAACTACTCTTTTTAGTAGTAGTTTATAATTCTTAATTTAAAGCATACTGTGGGTATGTGTCATTTATTATAAACATTATTTTGAACCTAACACAGGCAAATTAGGTTGTTAATAATGGCTCCATTATTTAGGACTAATTATTTTTCCTTTTATTTATTAATTTTACTTAATTTGGGCCAGAAAATATAACTCCAATATATATATATATATATATATATATATATATATATATATATATATATGTCTTCACTTCAATCAATTGTGTTGTGTGTGTGTAGTTAATGTAGGTCAGGGGTGCCACCACCATCAAGTAACATTGTCACAACCTAGGCCAACTATTGATTATTTTTGATTGAAAGTATTAAAAATAATGTCATTACATTTTCTTCATATTATGAAGAGGGTTTTAAAACTGTGTCCTCTCATTCGAACAATCTGCACTGTTCGTTAGTTCCAAACGTACAATTATCATGAATTTACAATGATGTTTAATAACATTACGACCAACATTATGAAATAATAGGTGTTATATGTTTCTGCAAGGGAAAAGGATATTATCGTAATGCTCATTCCTGGATTTTGTCTAGCATATTTCCGAGTAATTGACATTTTTGAAAGGGACCCGACCCCAGGCATATTGTTACTGACGGGATGCTACTACAGCACACAAGTCCGGTGCGGAAAAACCGAGAGGAAATTGTCAAATCTGAAGATAGTTAAGGGTATAGAGGGAGTGCTGAGAAAAAATAATTCTCCTGAAGACATATTGTCGTAAAATTGGACAATACTCACGTCGGAGCCTCCGGCCCTGGCGCCGGGTCTGGAAAACATTGCGTCTACCTTCTACCGATTAACAAAAAACTGGAATTAAACTCAGTAAGAGCAACCGAAACACAGTGATCGGCATTGACTGGGAGTGTATCACATCACAACCACGAACTTGGACCGCCTGCTAAATATCGTCGCCTTACTCATAGTCAGCTGTAATCATAGTACTTTCGTTTTTTTTTTTCGAATAATCGAGAAACTACAACTTATGAAAAATTACAAAATAATTTTGTGTGATAAAAACTCGTTGCGAACAATAAATGCACACGTTGAACGTAGAAAATCCGCACGTTGACATCAGTATTAAAACCATACTGGAGCCCAACGCGCGCTATACGGTATGAGCGTATTAGAGAAATGGATCGAATTGAAACAGAAAGGAATCTCGATAGAGTCCAACAAGGAATAAAAAAATAAATGAATTCTCTATTCCGAAATCTTTATCCAATATTGGAGCCCGTTGTTTTCAACAATGTATCAGGAATTCTTCATCCCATTTAACCGAAAATTCGAACGCGAATTTTCTTTTCTGCTTTTCTGAAATTTTATTGTGTTTATAAAGTAAATACTGCATGTTAATACATTAATGCTAAGTAAATACATGCCGTTTCATTAAAACAACAACAGACAAATTTCTTATATTTACACCGTACGGAAAACATTAAATAGTCATTCCGCATCGTTTGCTACAATTATTTTTTTTGACATAAGCTTCTAGTAAGCGATACGGTCGAACGGAACAGAATAATTGTTACACTCTAAAAAAAGTATGATATTGTTTTGTAAAATAATTTACATAACCTATCGTCGTTGGAGGCCGTAGGTAATAATGAACGCTGTAAAAAACGACGTATAGTTTAAATTTGATATCTTAAAAATCTTTTTGTTTCAATGGCAATACTGGGCTGTAATATAAAACGTCTATAATTAGGGGTAAATTTGGCCTAATTCAATTAATCAATTTTATTATCCGTTTTAGTAATGTATCAAATGGCAGCTTACTGAGATTACATTAGAGGTTTAAATCGTGTCAGGGGGTAAGACTGGCTGCCCGTTAAATTTGTATTTTACACGATTATTAAGGTTGAAAATAGTGTTAATACGAATTGAACGATGGTAATGTGGGTCGGAAAGAGGTAGAACATCCTTGATTTTTAAATTAGACTTTGAGTCATTTAATTCTCGTTATCTCTTGTGTTGTGGTGGTGGTGGTGGTAGGGGGCAGCACTGCGGCCTCCCCCCCCCCAAGCCCTACTAACACTCAGTCGGTTAACAACGTCCGTCCGGTACGCTTCGAAAGCCTTGTTTCGTTGTCCGACTTCAGAAACCGGTTGTCGCCAGTGCATTCCTCCGGTTTCGACCCCTGGACGGCGTCCGCTCCTAAGCCGTGAGTCAGTTAGCACAATCTGAATACTGTTAGTTTTTAAGCTATCGCCGACATTCCTAGGCCCGGGAATGTTTTTTTTTTAAGTCATTCTCCAAGTAAGTCCTCTAAGTAAGTGCCGGGCTTTCTCCCGAGCGAGATCGGCCACTCGATAGCGAGATATTATATCCTCCCTAGGACGGGGCGGGGCGTAATATCGCGCAACCGTTCCCGCCCACGCCGTAAGGAAAAAGGGCGACAGCAGGTAGAAAACGGAGGGGCCGTTCTCGGTTTTAGAATTTTTAAAAAACTCGGACAGCAGCCGGGGCCGTGTTCATTATTCCAATCGGATTCCGTGGTGCAGTTCAACAGAAACATCCGCGTTCGAGATTAGCTTCTACAGTTCATCCCGCTCTCTGTTCCACCTCCCGATCTAGACTCCTGTAGAGGGTATAGGATAACAAGAGGAGTGCTTAAAACTCAATGTTTCTCTTGGGTTTGATTAACGCTTTGATACAACGACTGAAATATCCCCCCTCCCCCACTCGCCTTCTCCGTTTCCCGGATATTTCCCGGAACGGGACGTTCGTTAAGGCCCCGACAGCCATTACGGGATAGGATATAGGGGAAATTTTATAAAAAAAAAGTTTCTTCGAAACTATTTTCGCCTTCCGGTCCACTGGGCCGGGAGCAAGAGGGGCCTGCCATTAATCCTGCCTCTGGGCTGGGCAACTTGCCACTGGTGCATATTTTGGCACTGATATTTCACTGTCACTATCGTAGCATTTGCCGGCAGTAAACTGTCACTACCACCGCATATTTACTGGTTCTGAACTGTGACCGCATCATAGCTACCGGAAGCGAACTGTCACCACTGTACAGTTACAGGAAGTAAACTGTTACTACCGCATTGACAGTTACAACAAGTTAACTCTCGCTAGTTAACTGGAGTAAACTGTTACGGGATGTAAACTGTCACTGCATACCTGTATAGTGTCATTACTTTACAGTTACTGGTAGTAAATTGTCACTACTGTATACTCCTTGGCAGTAAACTGTCACTGTGCTGAAAGTATAGTTACTGGAAAGTAAACTGTCACTATCGCATATTTACTGGAATAAACTGCCACTATCACTGTCACTATCGCGTAGATATTCGATGCCTACTGGCACTATCGCATAGATATTTGATGCCTGCTGTCACTATCGCATAGTTATCGGATGCTCACCGTCATCATTATCACTGTCACTACCGTTTAGTTACTGCAAGTAAACTGTCACTATACACGCCACTATCGTAGTTACTAGACGTTAACTGTCACTATCGCGTAACACTCAGTAAGATTCTCACTACCGTATAGTTACTGGAAGTAAACTGTCAATACCGTATAGTTAATGGAGGTAAACTGTCACTATCACTGTCACTACCGCACAGTTAACGAATGTAAACTGTCACTATCACGAGCTTTAAATTCTGCCGGAAGAAATTCCGCAGAAAGAATGAAGCGGGATGTTAATTTAAAACAAAACCAGTTGAAAGGCAATACCGAGAGCTAAAGTTTCAAACATTCCGATCACAACAAAGCTGTAAACTAATACAATAAACAGTGTACCGGGGATGGATTTACTGTTACCTCGTTGCCGCACTACCGCACTGTTACTGCATCCTTACCGTACTTACTGCATTGTCGCCAGTTTAATGGTCACGCACTCGAAACCGAATTGTTTCGAATCCGATTATTACTAAATACGGATCCGTTCAAAAAAAAACTATTGCCGACTGCATGACCGTTATTCCGATTTGAAAATCACGTTCGTTCGTGAATTTTGCGACTTTAGCCCTACATAAAAAAATTCTTCCATTCGAAGCTCCTTTAATTCGACAGCTTTCTTCGAGAACCTTCCAGAAAACGTCTCGAGCGCGCCTCGTCAAGAGGAAATTGCCGCGTGATTTCCTCATTATCCAGTATTGAGTGGGCGGGAACTTTACATCGAAACTGCATAATGTGTTATCGGATCGCGCTGTCGCTAAATATAATCTTGAAAGAAATCATAGTTAAAAGAATAGTCTATTTTGGGAGCTGTCGTTCGATTCACTTCCTGTCCACAATTCAGCCCGTCAAATAAGCGAACGGAAGACACTTCCGGTGACGCCATTTTGTGACTCGTCACTTAACGAATAATCTGGGGCGCAGTCTACTGTGTTGTGTCTGGGACGTTTTAAAATTTAAAAAAAAATTATCTTATTCATCCTAAAATACTGTATTATTAAGCGGAAAAATTACACAATACAATATAAGACATTTGTATTCGGATGTGGTATATACCACGATGGAAGTGTTTGTAGTGAATTCTCTCTTTTCTGGGTGGCGTTTGTGATAGTTTTACCCACCCGCGCCATTTTTTAGAATACTTCTTTTGTGGTCTGCGAGGGGTTGGAATACCGTAGATTTACCTCTGTTCACTGTCTCCTCCCGCCTGTCTTTCGCTAGACCGGTATCGGCCGCTCGCCATCTTCAGTGGCCGGTGTTAGAGTCACGTTGGCGCTTTGTATTTTTTCTTGGGCATTCTCACTGCACGTCTCACTGTCACTTAAATGTTAAACTATACGTGTTTCCTTATAAATTTAATTCACGATATTCTGTAGAATCCGATCTACTTTCTCAGCTACCTTTGCGACCACGAGAATAAAAGATGTCGTTCGGCTGATATTTCAATTTTTTTCTTAAAAATTCTGACACAATCCGGAAATGAAATGACGATATTGAAAGGATAAAAAATATTGATATAAAGAACTCAAGATGTTATCGTGTTCATCAATAGTTTAAATTGGTTTTGAGTTTTAAGTGTTTCAACGAGCATATACATATCATTCTATTAATATACATAGTATATCGTAGACGATGAACAAATTTTGATTGTTACATGCATTCCTGTCCAATGACCTTTTTCTCTATTTATGTATATAAGTATTGAAATTAAAATTACCTATAATCACCATAATTTACAAAAAAAACTCTAGAACAACGTATGAATGTGGCTAATTAATTTGTTATATTCGCCCAATTTCAGGAGGTGATGAAAGTCGGCGAAGAACGGGGGCTGTAGGTAATAAGCGGGCGTTCTGAAGAAGTCGAGGAATCATGTCCAACTTGACCAAGGTGAAGTCCCTCGACCCGAAGAAGTGGCAGATATTGGCCAGGAACGCAAGCCGGAAGTTCCTCAAGAGAATTGTCACACTGCAGATATGCGGTGAGTGCAGAAGGGGTTAAAGAGTATATACAATGTAGAAAATAACTATAGGCCGAATCTAAAATTTTATTAACTCTAACTGCCCAGTACGTGGAATCCCCGTACCCGACTCAAAAGAATCGACTTAAACCGCAAATTTGGACTTCTAAGGACCGTTACTAAATCGGAAATCTAATTGACCTTAAGTAACAAACTCACAATACACAAAGCCATATTAAAACCGACACGGGCATACGGTATAGAAATATGCTGGGTCCCCCCGAGATATCAGACATCGCTGGCATCCGGAGATTCCGATTGAAAGTTCTTCCAACTATAATGCTTAATGCTCCCCCCGGGTATGCTTCCAATCGCACCACTAATAATGACCTCTCAACATACCGACAGCAAAATCCCCCGGTTCCTCGAGTTCCATTCCCGGCTTACTCCTCATCCTAACTAGCTCTTTCAGCCACTCTCCTCTATTACTAATTATCCACTATCCCCACCATGACGGCTTAAACACCACCGGCCCAGAGAGATCACCTCGGAAAGTAGTTAAATCGTGTCAAAAAGTGCCATCATCGGGCGGTCTCTTTATCGAAACAAACACGTGAAAAATATACACGTATCAATTGTGATTATAACTGTAAAGTTGAATGAGCAAAAATAAAATGCGAATGTTCGTGAATTAATGAAGATGGCGAACGGCCGAAATCGTGGCGTCCAGGATAGTATACAACAGGATAAGACACTGTGGATGGATAAGAACTATAATTATCACTAGGTTCCGGTAGGATCGCGTGATACTGCGGGAGGAATATCGGTTGGGACAAGGATTGAACCGGGGTTTTTGCCCTTTCCCTTCTGTGTGTGTATTTCTCTCAGTATTTCCGACACCAGAGGTCAAACTATTTCGAGACTGGTTTCGGTGTAGTGTTCAGCGGAGTAAGTGACTTATTGACCCCGCGGTCAGTGTGGTGCTCGGAGACCTACGACACCCGCCCGTCACCTAATAACCCCCGTCAACAATTCTTAATTCCTCATTCTCAATTGATAATTAATTTTCTGTACGATGAGATAATTTGTAATCTAAAATTAGAGTGGCCTGACCCGCCAGCAAATATGTTCTTGAATGAAAAAAAATATTAAAAATTACCCACTGGTTTAGATCTATTAGCCAGCATCTGTAGCCTCTCTTAAATTCCTGTCAGTTGTTGTATATATATATATATATATATATATATATATATATATATATATTTGCTAGACCGGTTTCTGCCGTTCGCCATCTTCAATAGCGGTGCAAGTCAATTTTTGGCACATCGGATATTCTGGCAATATGGAAGTGTTGAAGAAAAAACAAAAGTATATAATATATGTGAGAAAATAAATTCCCAGAGTGATATCCATATTCATCCCGCTTAAACCGCTTAACAAAATCCATCACAACCAAAAAAAACAATGACATTCCAAAAACACCATACAAGAACAGGGCATATATATATATATATATATATATATATATATATACACGAAATTAAATCGCGTTAATTATATCGTTGGGGGGTCGGACATTTCTCTTTCTTTTTAAATATCGAAAATTGTCTCGAATCGAAGGCAGTATTAAGTTGGGACGAAGTCGGAATTTATCGATCCGTAGGAGAAGGAGGAGGAGGAACAATGGGGAAGGGACTTGATGATGGTATTAACCTGAAGTACCTTTCACGGCAATCTCGATTTTTCTGAATAAAACTTTTACGAAAGAAAAGCATTCTGTCCGATACGCATTTTATCAGTTTTATATTAGGGTGTCCCATAAGTTTTTTCCCTTTTCTGGAGCGAAGTGAATACACAATATCATCGATTCCCATATCCCGTCTTGATTAAATGGTTATGTACCGTTGTGCCGGGAATGTTGGCGTCATCCACTGTCTGGGGCAGACAGACACTATATCGCAGATTAGCAACTAGTCAGTGCGGTCTCCACTGCCCTCTTCAGCTTTCAACTAGAAATTGCCAGCTCTAAATTTCTTAAACCTGCTAAATTGCCGACTGTCCTAATAGTCCTAGTGCCGCTCCCGTAACCGGTGCCATAAATCTCGTCTGCAGTGTCCTTTGCACTATTGGCCTCTTTTAAAACAATGAAGGCGTATAAACATGCCGCAAACGCTTCTTTAGGCTCTCCGTATTGAACGGTGCAGGAAACATTTTAAAAGACACTTTGCCGCCAAATAAGACCCACTTTCAAAGCGCTCTGGGTACAACTGAAACCTATGTGTCATAAACGGGGATAAGAGATCAGATTGAATGTAAATATAAACAGAGCCAGTTGGAGCCATTCAAGCGAGGAGGAGAAGAAACTTATGGGACACCCTTGTAGTAAAACTTATGTGACAATTACCAATTGGGAATTTCCGGTTATATTTTCAGTCTCTGAATATGCACTTCAGAATATACAGTATGAAATGTTTTCTACCGTTTTGACGAAAAAGATTATTTTATATCTATTTAGAATATCTCAGCGCGATAGAACAAATCCACATGGAGACAGACCGATAAACAATAGACCGTGTGTAAACCGCGGGTTGTTTACCTTCGGTAAACACTAGGTCCCGGTTTCGAGATAAAGCAAGGACTAATAAGGTCGGCTAATATAGCGCTCCATTATTGCGCAATAGTCGGCAATTACCGATGTACATATAGCACGAACCGTCCTTACTATTATTAGAACTTAAGCGAAACTTAATATCGGATTATTATTACAGCAATCCACGAATATTGCGCGAAGCTTTTAGGAACAACAGAAACACAATACTGGTAATCGAATTAATATTCCGTGTGTACAAATTTTACTTGTAAGTTTACCTTTAACATTAACAAATATTTGTCTTTATCCATAATATTCATACAGACTTATTAATCTCTCCGATATACACATATATATATATATATATATATATATATATATATATATATATATATATAAAATTAGGTTTGTAAATTTATTAAATGAGCGGTTTCTGCACACTAAAGTGTACAGATTTTACTCGTAAGTTCGCCTTTAACAAATCTACGGTATGTTAAAATTTATTTGAAATTAATAATTAATTTGTTTGAAATTATGTACAATTAATCACAAAATTAAGTCATAATTAAATTATTTATTGATTATAAAATGAATTACAAAATGAGATATTTAGATTGAAAACAGCTGATCGGCAGTGTTGCCAACTGACCGTTTTCGACGGTATCATATAAACTACTGTTTGTTTTAATTGTCGAAAGGCCCTCGTATGTGTCACCGACTGTTATCGGCTCGAAAAAAAAAATTATAAAGAGATATTTTTCCACACATCGGCAGGCTTGTAAAAGTGATTTAAAACTTTTACTAGAAAACTTTCGAAAGTTTCAATATTTACGACGTAAGGTGTGGGTCCCCGTCCCAGGAAAACCCCGAACTGCCGGTGGAAGATCATTAGTGGGGAAAATTTTGTAGGAAGCAATTCTGTAAGTTACTCTGAAAGTTTCACACTCAATACTACTCCCATAAGGTTCTCTTAACTTGAACATCCCAACCAATTTACTCCATTTCATTTCGGCATTAAATTCTCAATTTTATGTTTCGTCTTCGTTTATTTGGGCGCTATTAAACAAATTTATGCGTGTTAAATGAGCGTACCGAAACTTCTAACAATCCATTCTGACCGAGGTTCTGCCCACAGTAGTATTCCTACCGGTAGCTAGTCAGTGATACTTCATATTTTTCAAATATACATAGGATATGGCAGACGATATACACAGTTCGTTTGAAACATTCATAATATATTTGTGTAAATATATTAGGCTTGGGAAAATATAAACCATTATTTGGTCGCTAGACGGAGTTACCGGCGTATATCTTGTTTTGTATATGTATCTTATAGGGTCAAATTTATATACTCATTGAAGAGGGGGATTTCCCTACAAAACGAGCACATTTTGCCATTGTTGCAATTTGTACATTTAGTTGTTGGGGGGTTATAGAGCGTTCGGATTCTACAGAATATCGTGTACGAAATTTATAACGAAACACATATAGATAAATGGGTAATTAAAAGTTTTCATAGCGAGTAAAAAACTGTACTTGTACAGTAAAAGTGACAGTGCGGTGAGGATGCCCAAAAAACATCCAAAGTGCCAAAGTGACTGACACCTCTACTGAAGATGGCGAGCGGCCGAAACCGGGGTCCGGCAAAAGACCAAAATCTACGGTATTCTAACCCCTTGCAGACAACAAAACGGGTATTCTAAATCACTGTTTATTGTCCCGGCTATTTTATACCGTATACAATAGTGACAACGGAATAGACGAGTGTGCAGAATTAAACGCGAATTAAACTATATATTATGGTTTACCAGCCGGGGTGGTTTTTTCGATGATATTCCTCGAGCCAAGGTTGAACTGGAGCCGGCCGCATAACCTGTTCTGTTACCTGTCCGCCTGTTTTTCTTTGTTTTGCTCTTATTTATCCGATTCCGTTGTTTCGCCACTTCCCCTCTTTTTCGACGGCGCTTCTTTCGGTTCGCCATCCTTAAAAAAAAAAAAAGGACCGGGGAAAATTTCCCCCGCTAGGTGGCACCACCGCGTTCTGATTTTCAACGTTTTATTGCAAATTACAATATGGCGACATTGATGTTCTAGCAGCACTAATAAAACGAGTGGACAATAACGGAGGATAAACTTTTATTTATTTGTTATTATTATTTTTCTGGCGGCCACAGTTCCGTTTTCGTCATCGCCAGGATCCTCTCATCGTCGGCGACCACCCGACCGTAGAAATGTTATCCCATTCCCCATTGTTGTCCACGCTCTCTGATATTCGAACCGGACACGTTCCGGCTTCTCAGTGTCGCCTAGAGGACCGCGACGGTTGCGGTGTTTATATATATCTTAGTTGAACTAAATATTCTTGGAAATGTGAAAATATACAAAAACAACTCTGCATACGACCCGATAAGATATGATATTTGGCCGTATTGAGGAGGCCGTGAGAAGGTGGAAAAACTCCGAAACAAAAACTGAAAATTACTCGAAGTTGAACCGAACGAATGAAATAAAATGGCAATTTAACCCCGATAACGGACAAAATAAACGGATTAGAAACAGTATACAATGAGTAAATATTCAAAATATAACAGAAGTGTACATGAACCAATGGTACTCCTTTTGGAAACTGATTTAGAAAAATACCGCGGTAATATAGTGCAGTAGTGTTAATTTATTGGGAAATGATAAAAAATACATTTTGATAAACTATGATAAGAGAGGCCAATAGAAATACAGGAATATTAAAATAATAATTTTAGTACGGATACAGGGTTTAACATTAAGGGAAGGTTATTCCTGACGACAGGAAACGGGAAAGGTATTTAAGAAAACAGACAAATTTATAAAATAATAAATCGAATTTTTATTCCACTTTGTTTATATACGAAGCAACTTAAAATTCTAGAAGCGGTACAATCTATTATCATCATTCGTTGTTAACCTTATATTGTTAAATTGTTAACCTTATACCGTGGATTTCGTGTGTTTCTGTCTCCTCTCGCTGGTTTGGTCTTTTGCTACACCGAAATTGGCACTTTGGATGTTTTTTCACTGTGTCACTGTCACTTGTATTGTGGTGTTTGGCTGTTTGTACAAGTGACAGTGAAGTGACGAAATCTACGGTATTCCAACTCCTCGCAGACCACGAAACAGGTATGTTAAACTGTTAACCTTGTTAATGTTTCTGATCGTTCATATTTGAAAGTCCCGTTCGTTAATTTGCAACTTCCCGATATATAAAAATCCTTCCGTTCGAAACTATCCCATCTTTAAGAGGAAACGGCATCGTGTTTTCTTCACTATCCAGTAGTAAGTAAGGGGACTGCAGCGGGAGCACATATATGGATGGATTCTCCGACAAAACCACATCTCATCGTAGTATCATTTCATCACTCTGTCATTGGATTATAATTATTAAAAACCTGTAGTTGTGACATGAAACAAAAAGGGAGAACAGAGATAGTGCTTCGCTATAATTTTCTAATATGTGCCATTTCTTTAAGTACCGTTCGTCCGTCAATTTGCGCCTTTCCAATATAATTAACTTTAAATCGTTCCGTTCAAAACTATCCCATCACTCAGATCCTTCGATTCTACGGCTCAGTCGAAAAACAGAAATAAACACTTTTTTTGCCCGCGTATAAAAATATTCTCCCTGTATAATATATAAATAAAAAAACAGAATATGGGTCGAACCACCCATTATTATTATTATTATCATTATTAGGATTATATGGCGTCCGATTGTGATAAGCTGTTGTTGATAAGAGTTTTGGTGGCGTCACACAAACCAGACGCCGCAATCTGAGCGACTTGAGCGGCGAGAATGTTCAAGAGGAAAATATTAACTTTATCGGTTATCCTTGATTATTATTAACGTAATTATCGACCGGGTGGATTTCGCGTTCTCTCTGGTCTTTTTTCGCCGGACCGGTTTCGGCCGCTCGCCGTCTTCAGTAGCGGCAGTGCGGGGGACGCTTGTCGGGGAGCAGCGTCCCGTTTGCACTGTGCTGTGTGTTTACTTTCACCTGTACTCTGCCCCACACACACAGACAGGCATCCCGCGTGCCCCAAAATGGTCTCTTTTCGCCAGACCGGTTTCGCCAAGCCAATTCGTCACTTGGGAAGCTCATGAAACTGAAAGGACAATCGGAAATTCCCGATTAGCAATTGCCAAAGGCCGTACTTGTACCATAAGTTTTACTATAAAAAACTGATAAAATGCGTATCGGACAGAATGCTTTTCTGTCGTAAAGTTTTATTCAGGAAAAAATCGAGATGGCCGTGAAAGGTACTTCAGGTTAATACCATCATCAAGTCCCTTCCCCATTGTTCCTCCTCCTCCTTCTCCTACGGATCGATCAATTCCGACTTCGTCCCGACTTAATACTGCTTTCGATTCGAGTCAATTTTCGAGACGGTATTCGATATTTAAAAAGACGGAGAGAAATGTCCGATACCCCAACGATATAATTATCGCGACTTAATTACCGGTTTTCTGCCGTTCGCCATCTTCAGTAGCGGAGTGAGTCTACTTTGCCGCGTGGGAAGCTGGTGGGGGGTGTGGGCATCCTGTTTGCACTGTCGCTTATATTTCACTGTGGACGAGTAACATTTAACCTTTGATATTTTGCGCCGACGCGGACGAGAGAAGTATACGTTCAATGTTTAAGATGAACTGAAAACTAAAACCTATCTTGTCGTAAACTCGCCTTTGCGATTATATTGCGACGATTTTAATTGTTAGCAATATTCGGAGGGTTTTTTAAAATTTAATTCGGAAGAAAATTATTTCCACATATCGGCCGGGGCAAGCGCACTTCTGTGGTGGTTTCATCTCATCGCTCTATCACTAGGTACAATTACAAAAGTTATTTAGTTGTATTGAGAGCATAACTTTCACAACTGCAAATGGAAACAGGAAGAAATGATTGAACTAAACAAAATCTTGTTCAGATCAATAGCTCGGGCAGTATTGAGAGCATAACTTTCACGACAAGAGAAAACTGAACTGAAACAAAAAACGGGTCCGTGTAATTTAAATTCTAAATTTAAAAGGATCACTTTTTGTAAGCTTTCGTACGGGCTGCCTGTTATCAATGCGCCCTATTCTTATCAACACATTTCTAGATAAGATTGTACCATTACGCTTTTTCATCGGTGGCCTTCCGCCAAAGGGTGGTTTTCCCCGTCGCTGAGGAGCAGGAATAATCCCGCGATGAATAGGAATAAATTAATCAGTTTCCGCAACCAGAACTGGCACTAGTATATCACTGGTTGTCCACTTCCGGAAATCTTACCGATAATACTGTAGGTTCGTGAGATGTTTCTGTCTCCTCTCGCTGGTTTGGTCTTTTGCTAGACCGGTTTCGGCCGCTCGCCCCACCTTCAAAGTAGCGGTGTTAGTCATTTTTGGCACTTTGGATGTCTTTCGGGCATATTGTCTAGCAAAAGACCAAACCAGCAGGAGAGGAGACAGAAACACGAAATATACGCTATCACAAGTTCTTTCCAGAAGTAAGAATGTTCTAAAAAAGTATTAACCCTACCAACTATGATAACCGTAGATTTCATGTTATTCCTGTAAACATAATATTACGCGATAAAATTTGACATTTTATAAGATCTATAAGACATTTTTTAAGTAGTATGATCTTAGATTTCGTACGTTTCTGTCTCCTCTCGCTGGTTTGGTCTTTTGCCAGACCGGTTTCGGCTGCTGGCCCAAAAAACATCGAAAGTGCCGAAAGTGACTAACACCGCTACTGAAGATGGCGAGCAGCCGAAACCGGTCTTGCAAAAGACCATACCGGCGAGAGGAGGCAGAAAAACACCCGAAATCTACGGTATTCCAACCCCTAGCAGACCACAAAACAGGTATGTTAAACTAGTCTGATCTTGTTAAAAAATTAGAACCCAGATGTCGATAAAGACCGTGTTAAAGCAAATCGACAACATGTGAAAGGTGAAGTTATCTCGTAAGCCGATTATAGCTGGTCTTCGGCCCCCTTAATAAAAGAATCCATAAAAGAATATTTCCTTATAAAAATATGCGGTTTTTAGGTTGCACAAAATTGATTAGTGTGTCGGCGAAAAGTTTCGTATATCATTTTTTTTGGCGTTTTGCCAATTCATATATTTACACTTTGTCTGACTCTTATGCAATATAAAATGGATTAAGTTTTGAATACACTCGGTTTTGTGGTGGCCGGAAGTTCGGAGTGGAACAGCAGTGTAAGTTTCACTTCATATCATTATGTTATAGACCGCTGGGTTTTAATTAATTAAACATTATCCATCGGGAAAAATCCTAAAATTGATTGAGAAAATTTGTTGAAAATGGATTGTTTTCAATGGAAATGGTTCGTTCGATACGCCGGGTGAGTATAAATCGAAATTTATATTAGGGTGTCCCATAAGTTTTCCCCCATTTTCTGGAGTGAAATGAATACCCAATATCATCGATTCCCATATCCAGTCTTGATTAAATGGTTATGTACCGTTGTGCCGGGAATGTTGGCGGCATCCACTGTCTGGGGCAGACAGACACTATATCGCAGATTAGCGGCTAGTCAGTGCGGTCTCCACTGCCCTCTTCAGCTTTCAACTAGAAATTGCTAAATTGCCGACTCTCCTAATAGTCCTAGTGCCGCTCCCGTAAACGGTGCCATAAATCTCGTCTGCAGTGTCCTTTGCACTATTGGCCTCTTTTAAAACAATGAAGGCGTATAAACATGCCGCAAACGCTTCTTTAGGCTTTCCGTATTGAACGGTGCAGGAAACATTTTAAAAGACACTTTGAAAGAGCTCTGGGACAACTGAAACCTGTGTCATAAACGGGGATAAGAGATCAGATTGAATGTAAATATAAACAGAGCCAGTTGGAGTCATTCAAGCGAGGGGGAGAAGAAACTCATGGGACACCCTAATAATTGGAGGAAAAACCGGGAAACCGCGTCGAATTTTCCTTGTATCAAAGAAATGCAATTTTCTACTTTCATATACGGGGCCAGTGTATTTCGCTTTGGGACACAAATTGCGGAAAACGTTTGAAAATATCCTTTTATGGGGCGAGCGGAAAAAGGAATATTATATCATTATAATTATGTCTGTGATTAATATTTATCCACGTTTAAAAGATAAGTTCAACTCGTCCCTAAAGTGGTCTTATACAGGCTTTTCGGTTTGTTAAATGAAAGCCGTATCTTATAATTACTTGCGCGGTTTTTTCTCTATAATTTGTCGACGCGGAAACACAGATGTGTGTGTGTGTGTGTGTGTTCTTTCTTTTTTCGCCCGAAGTATTACTAATCATCATTACTAATGATATATAAAATGCTGAATTAACAGAATAGTGTGTATGACTCAGTGATGAGCTATATCCTCGGGGCTGTGAATCATCCGTTTTCTCTATTCAGATGGCACTGGCTCTACTCGGAATCGAAGTCAAATGAAATCATGGAGAAGAGTTAGTTCCAGTTTGTATTTTTTTTTCCTCTTTCCAGTATTCAGAAATATTTTTCACCATTTCTTTGTCTTTCTTTTCTTTGTTTCATTCATCAATAATGCGGTTAATCGGTTATTAAAACTCAAGTTTTAATGGACTGATTCAGGTTATCTCTCGATCTTGAGCTCAATTGTTTTTCTTTCGATTTTACGTAACTAAAATTTTTAAAATTATATCCATCGGAGCGGTCAGAAACATAAAGTGGGGCGTTAACAATTTTACGAAGTATATTGAATTGTAAGGATTGAATTTTGTAGGAGTGAATTAATTAAGGAGCGAATTAATAATTTGTTCGTTAGTGATAGTTGTGATATATTGTCGTTGTAACGTCGTTTTGTTTCTATATTTCTATACGTTTCTGTACGTCTTTTATGCCGGTTCCACGTTAATCTTCTGCCTCCAAGCGCAGTCCCGAAGTACCGCATTTCAGGATTCAGGAAGACCGGAGGAGATATTTGCTCTTCTCAAGGTGAAAGTGACCATTTCTCCTATGGAATTCCGTAATTGCAATCCGCTATCCTCTGTATAAAATAGTTTATGCGTGCCCCCATATTATGTTTCCAACCGCACGATCCATTCAGATGTTAAATGGCCCGTCCGTCCACGAATTTGCAGCTTCCCTCATATATAAATCCTTCCATACAAATCTATCCCATCACTCCGATCATGGAACCGTCCACTTGATTTCCTCACTATCCCAGTAGTAAGGACTGGAGCAGGTCCTCATCAAGTGGACATTCATTTGATGCTAGCACTGAATATAATTGTAGTTGTGACAAAAAATAAAAAGAAAAGAAATCCTCCATTTCCTGGACCAGTTTTCTATACGCCAGAGATATCTTGTATATATCTTGTATATATATCTTGAGTATATCTTGTAGGATGCTATTCGCTAGACGAGGTCCAGAGTCCAGACGCGATTCCACCACGATTTAAATATCTTCTTGAGTCTTTTCAAATTCCAAGTTCCCAGGGGCACAATTTCACCTTTGGACAAAGGGAAAATGAGAGGAAAATATTTTAACGGTTTCTAATACGCGCGTTGAGTTTAACAAAAGAGACGGTCTCTACAAATTGCCTATTTGTGGTGGCGGTTGAAACAACGTTTCGCGGTCACGACATTGTTGTTCGGTTGTGTTGTTCAGGCGAAGTGGGCGTTGTTGTGACCGAGGACGACATGGTCTACATGGTCGGCGATAACGTGGGCGACGAGGATGAACAGGAAGAACAGGAGTGGAACAAGAAAAATAACAATTCGAAGAAGAAAAAGAAGAAGAGCCCGGGCCTACTGAAGATAGATTTTCTCTGCGGCCGAAGAATAACAGGTATAAAATCTATTGTACTGTAGTCTTGTATAAGCTATTTTCTCTGATAAATAAATTATGTATTAAAAAAAGAAATGAGTAACACAAAATGGTACAAGAGCTTACAGCCTCTCGTAACGAGCATTATTCATTTCAAATTCTAACTCTATATACATATATATTAGATTGGGAAAAAAGTAATGCATTATTTGGACACCAGATAGCGTTACCGGCACATATATCTTGTTTTGTATTTGTCAAAACACGTGTATTGTTGTGTATCTGTTTTGTTTTCTATTTCTTGATTTGTCGGGTCAAATTTATACTCAGCATAAATTTTTCTCCATATTTTCTATTATTTCCATTTCTTCGCCTTTCCTGGCTGTATCTTAGTCGTCCCACATAGTTTATGTTTTTTCATAAAGTAATTCCATCGTTAAAGTAAATCATCGCCAGTAATTCCATCTAGCGACAAAATAATGCATTACTTTTTCTCCAACTTAATACACACACACACACACACACACACACACACACACACACACACACACACACACACACACACACACACATATATATATATATATATATATATATATATATATAAATAGACATTATTTAGGACACAGCGAATTGGTTGAAACCGAAATAGTGGAGAAACTTTTTAAAATTCGAAATATTTTCATATTTTCCATTATGTCCATTTCTTCGCCTTTCCTATCTGTGTGTATATTAGTTCCAGCGAGTTGTCTGTGTTTTCTACTCCATTTTTCATACATTTTCTATATATATGACATCACACGTTCGGAACGTTGTTTCCTCTTCGAGCTTATCTTCCGTTACCCTGGCGATATACGAGGCATTTCTCTAATTTGTTCCCCTCGCCCTGTACAATATTATTGAAGTCCAGAATTTTACAAATGCCGTTTTTTTCGAGAGGTTTTTTTCTTATCAAGAGAAGAAAGACCGTAGACCTCGTGATTGCCGAAGACATCGGAAGATTCCTCTCCTCTCGCCGGTTTAGTCTTCTGCTAGACCGGTTTCGGCCGCTCGCCGACTTCAGTAGCGGTGCTGTTAGTCACTTTCGGCACTTTGGATGTTTTTCGGGCATCCTCACTGCACTGTCACTGTCACTTGTACTGTGTCTGTTGTGTGTGTACATATACCTGTCTGGTTATTGCATTTTTCGGGGCGTATTGTTGTCTCCTTTGGGTCTGGAGGGATTCTGTTAATCGGTTCAAGTGTACAAGTGGGACAGTGCAGTGAGGACGCCCCAGAAAACATCAAACAAGAAAACAGCACCGCTACTGAAGTAGGCGAGCGGCCGAAACGGTCTGGCGAACGACCGAACCGGCGAGAGGAGACAGAAACACGCGGTATTCCAACCCCTCGGAGACCAGAAAACAGGTATGTTAAAGTAATTCAGTGTATTTTCGTTCAGCTGTAGTGATAGGGGGCGGTAATTGGCCGGAGATGGAGCAGAGCAAGAGCCGAGCGCAGGACCCGGAGGAACAGCTCCAGAGGAGACCGACCAGGAGTTCTATACCGGGCAGGACGCACTTCTTCTTAGCCCTCACCGACTCTGGAGACCTCTACAGCTGGGGAGTCAACAACCAGGGTGAGCCGCCACTTTTAATTACATACTGGCCCGAGTCTATCTAACATTGGGACCACTGAAAAAAAATACAGTACATTGCGTGTGTTTCTATATCCTCTCGCCGGTTTCGGCCGCTCCCATCTTCAGTAGCGCTGTGTTAGGTTGAAATTTACTGTAGGGGCCCCGGAGGTTATCGGGTGTATTCGATATATCGATATATACGGGTGATCGATGTCGAGAGGTACGCGATGTGAAAAAAAAATAACCCGCCTAATTACAAAGGAATGCCCAAAATAAAAAGCACAACCCGTCGGACGCCTTTATAGAGGTACGAGATGTGAAAAAAGATACGGCTGACCGAGTTGACGACATCGATTCACCCGTATATATCGATATATCGAATACACCCCACCCGATAACCTCGGGGGCCCCTACAGTAAATTTTAACCCCTGTGTTAATCACTTTTGGCACTTTGGCTGTTTTTTTTGTCCCCGCGCGCATTTTGTTTTCTAAAATGGTCTCTGTTGGATAAATGACTGCCAAAAAAGTTTAATAGAATGTATAGTCGAGTGATATTTTGAAATATTTTGAAATTTTAAATTGTGTGTGTACATGAATACACATCATAAAATGGGATCATGGAATGGAGGGAATCAATGTCGAAACAATACATCAATAATAATCTAAAAACTGCATTTATGAGCTGATTTTGCGCCTAAAAACCGCATTTTTGGTCCCATTCTGCGCCTAAAAACCGCATTTTGCATCTAAAAACCGCATTTTTGAGACTAAAAATCTCATTTTTGTGCCAATTTTTCACCTAAGAACCGTATTTTTATGGCCTAATTCAGGTAAATGGGCCCAAAAATGCGGTTTTTAGGCGCAAAATCAGCTCATAAATGCGGTTTTTAGGCGCAAATTGGGCCCAAAAATGCGGTTTTTGAGCACAAAATTGAACCAAAAAAGCGGTTTTTAGATGCAAAATGGACCCAAAAATGCGGTTTTTAGGGACAAAATGAGCAAAAAATGCAGTTTTGAGGGGCAAAATGGACCAAAAATGCGGTTTTTAGGCACAAAATTGGACTAAAAAAGTGGTTTTTAAACGCAAAATTGGACCAAAAAAGTGGTTTTTAAACGCAAAATGGGCCCAAAAATGCGGTTTTTGAGCACAAAATCAGACCAAAAAAGGGGTTTTTAGATGCATAATGGGCCCAAAAAAGTTGTTTTTAGGCACAAAATTGGCCCAAAAAAGTGGTTTTTAAACGCAAAATGGGCCCAATTATGCACTTTTTCTTGCGTAAAATGAGCCAAAAATGCAGGTTCTAGGGGCGAAATGGGCCAAAAAATGCGGTTTGTAGGCGCGAAATGGCCCCAAAAATGCGGGTTTTAAGCACAAAATCGGCCCAAAAATGCGAGTTTTAAGCCAAAAAGCGTTTTTAGCCGAAAATGGGCCCAAAATGTGGCTTTTAGGCGCAAAATAAGTACAATTATGCAGTTTTTATGGCGTAAAATGAGCCAAAAATGCGGGTTTTAGGCGCGAAATGGGCCCAAAAATGCTGTTTTTAGGCGCGAAATGGGCCCAAAAGTGCGGTTTTTGAACACAAAATCAGACCAAAAAAGCTTCTTAGACTTGGGCGAAATTGGCCCAAAAATGCGGTTTTTAGCCGGAAAATGGGCGCCAAAATTTTCGATTTTCAACCCGGTTTTGTAACTCACTTTGGTACACTTGTGGGTGGAATATGGGATCCGGTCTGGGAAAATTTTCGAAAAACCTAAATTTTCGATTTTCAACCCGCCGTTTCAGGGGCAAGTGTAACTCACTTTGGTACACTTGTGGGTGGAATATGGGACCGATCTGGGAAAATTTTCGAAAAACCTAAATTTTCGATTTTCAACCCGCCGTTTCAGGGGCAAGTGTAACTCACTTTGGTACACTTGTGGGTGGAATATGGGACCGATCTGGGAAAATTTTCGAAAAACCTAAATTTTCGATTTTCAACCCGCCGTTTCAGGGGCAAGTGTAACTCACTTTGGTACACTTGTGGGTGGAATATGGGACCGATCTGGGAAAATTTTCGAAAAACCTAAATTTTCGATTTTCAACCCGCCGTTTCAGGGGCAAGTGTAACTCACTTTGGTACACTTGTGGGTGGAATATGGGACCGATCTGGGAAAATTTTCGAAAAACCTAAATTTTCGATTTTCAACCCGCCGTTTCAGGGGCAAGTGTAACTCACTTTGGTACACTTGTGGGTGGAATATGGGACCGATCTGGGAAAATTTTCGAAAAACCTAAATTTTCGATTTTCAACCCGCCGTTTCAGGGGCAAGTGTAACTCACTTTGGTACACTTGTGGGTGGAATATGGGACCGATCTGGGAAAATTTTCGAAAAACCTAAATTTTCGATTTTCAACCCGCCGTTTCAGGGGCAAGTGTAACTCACTTTGGTACACTTGTGGGTGGAATATGGGACCGATCTGGGAAAATTTTCGAAAAACCTAAATTTTCGATTTTCAACCCGCCGTTTCAGGGGCAAGTGTAACTCACTTTGGTACACTTGTGGGTGGAATATGGGACCGATCTGGGAAAATTTTCGAAAAACCTAAATTTTCGATTTTCAACCCGCCGTTTCAGGGGCAAGTGTAACTCACTTTGGTACACTTGTGGGTGGAATATGGGACCGATCTGGGAAAATTTTCGAAAAACCTAAATTTTCGATTTTCAACCCGCCGTTTCAGGGGCAAGTGTAACTCACTTTGGTACACTTGTGGGTGGAATATGGGACCGAACTGGGAAAATTTTCGAAAAACCTAAATTTTCGATTTTCAACCCGCCGTTTCAGGGGCAAGTGTAACTCACTTTGGTACACTTGTGGGTGGAATATGGGACCGATCTGGGAAAATTTTCGAAAAACCTAAATTTTCGATTTTCAACCCGCCGTTTCAGGGGCAAGTGTAACTCACTTTGGTACACTTGTGGGTGGAATATGGGACCGATCTGGGAAAATTTTCGAAAAACCTAAATTTTCGATTTTCAACCCGCCGTTTCAGGGGCAAGTGTAACTCACTTTGGTACACTTGTGGGTGGAATATGGGACCGATCTGGGAAAATTTTCGAAAAACCTAAATTTTCGATTTTCAACCCGCCGTTTCAGGGGCAAGTGTAACTCACTTTGGTACACTTGTGGGTGGAATATGGGACCGATCTGGGAAAATTTTCGAAAAACCTAAATTTTCGATTTTCAACCCGCCGTTTCAGGGGCAAGTGTAACTCACTTTGGTACACTTGTGGGTGGAATATGGGACCGATCTGGGAAAATTTTCGAAAAACCTAAATTTTCGATTTTCAACCCGCCGTTTCAGGGGCAAGTGTAACTCACTTTGGTACACTTGTGGGTGGAATATGGGACCGTCTTTTTCATTTTGGGCCCATTTTGCGCGTTTAGAAACGGCATTTTTGAGCCCATTTTGCGCCTAAAAACCGCTTTTTTGGCCTTAATTTGTACCTAAAAACCGTATTTTTGGACCAATTTTGCGCCTAAAAACCGCATATTTGAGCCCATTTTGCGCCTAAAACTTTTATTTTTGGGCCGATTTTGGTCCTTAAAACTACATTTTTGGGTTGATTTTGCGCCTTATAACCGCATTTTTGGGCCCATTTTGCGCCTAAAAACCGCATTTTTGGGCCCATTTTGCGCCTAAAACCGCATTTTTGGGCCCATTTTGCGCCTTATAACCGCATTTTTGGGCCCATTTTGCGCCTAAAACCGCATTTTTGGGCCCATTTTGCGTTTAGAAACCGCATTTTTGGGCCCATTTTGCGTTTAAAAACCGCATTTTTGGGCCCATTTTGCGCCTAGAAACCGCATTTTTGGGCCCATTTTGCGCCAAAAAATCTCATTGTTGGGCTGATATTGCGCCTAAAAACCGCATTTTTTGGCTCATTTTTCGCCTCAAAACCGCATTTTTTGGCTCATTTTTCGCCTCAAAACCGCATTTTTTGGCTCATTTTTCGCCTCAAAACCGCATTTTTGGGCCTATTTGGGATCTAAACACCCCTTTTTGAGCCTATTTTGCATCTAAACACCCCTTTTTGGGCCTATTTTGCATCTAAACACCCCTTTTTGGGCTTATTTTGCATCTAAACACCCCTTTTTGGGGTCATTTGCCACCTAAAGACAGTTTTTTTGGGTCCACGGTGGGCTCATACTACATTTGTATGCATTGAGTATTTTGAGACAATAAAATATTTTGATTTTGCACATTGTGTGTTAGTCACTTTTGGAAGTTAACAACTGGCCCAAAAGGATGCCCAAAAACATGCAAAGTGCCGCTACTGAAGATGGGGCCAGCGGCCGAAACCGGTCTAGCGAACGAGCAAGCCCCAGCGAGCGGAGAGAGAAACAGACGAAATCTACGGTAAAATGAATATAACTTTATGATACCTAATTGTTGTGGTGCGTAGGCCAGTTGGGCCGTGGTGGAGGCGGCGGCGAGGAATCGACTCCTGCCAGGATACTGTCGCTGAGCACCGAGACCATCGTCCAAGCTGCGGCTGGCACTGCCCACTGTCTTGCATTAACATCCGATGGAAAGGTAAAAAGAAGCAAATATTTTCTTAAATATACACTTAACTTTTGTACTTTCTACATTAGATTTCTGTAATTTCCACTGAAAACGGTTAACCGTAGTCTTCGTACTTTCATTTTTGTACTTTGAACCATCCATATAATTAATTCCCACTCAAAACATTGAACACGGGCTTTTAAGCCTTCAATTTACCTACAATTTTCTTAGTATGCACTTGAATTTGTACTTTGTATAACATTAGATTTTGTAAAATTTGCAGTCAAAACTGTTGACCCGAAGGCTTTATACCTTCAATTTAATACTTTGAACCGTCTATTTCTCCTAATTTTCACATTCTAAACACGGTCCTGTTCTCTCAGTGAGTATGCGTTGTTGTTGTTGTTGTTTAGGTGTACGGTTGGGGTCTGAACGAGTTTGGGCAGTGCGGCAGCGAGAAGAAAGTAGTCGCCCACCTCTCACCGACGTTGGTAAACCTCGACCCAGCACTCAACATCGACTCCGTCTACTGCGGCAGCTCACATTCGGCAGCGTTGACGCGCAACGGACAGGTATAACCCGCCCCACTATAACACGGACCGTGAAAACCGGTCTCGAATACCCGCCGTTTAGTCGGCCACTCTCGGCCTCCAGTTAGACCGGTTTCGGCCAATCTCTTTTCGCTCCAATCGATTCTACAAATCTCCGTGGTACAAGCGACAGTGCGAACGGGATGCCTGCAAACATCCGTCCCAAAGTGACACTGACACGCGCTACGAGCGGCCGAAAACCCCGTTTAAACTAAAGACCGAGAGAAAATACCGTGAAAACAATAAAGTTTCCAATTTTATGCATTTTTCCTGCCTCAAGAATGGCGTTAACCGTTTCGCTAGGGCGGTCCCGGCCGCGGTGTGGCTTGCGTGGGCCGTAGCAGTGTGCCGAAAGTGGGAACATTAAGTAAGCGCGCACACTCTTTAACATTCGGGTGCCAAAATGTCTGTCTCAAAAACGGCCTTGTAACATTATAATTTTACTTTGTAATTTAAAATGTTATACCGCAATTTACATTATTTATATACATTTAATTCAGTTTTATCGCGTATAGGTTTCGTTCCTCTCTTCTGACGTATCCAAATTAGGACTAACTATTATTATACATTCGAGTGCCAGAGGCCAATGACAAAGCACTGTCGGAAGAAATAAACATTGCAATAGCGCTAGCAATAGTTTGCGAACTGAATTAGTCACCCGTCGTCTCCATGCGGCGTTTTGTGGCTATAGTCACCCGTAGTAGCGAAAGGGTTAACATTTGAATATGGCCTATAAGTTGTTATTTTGCATTATAAGTGCCCGATACCGAATAGAATAACGCTTGTCGCGTTTGCACTGTTGCACTTTCACTTTGAATTGGGGGGTCTTCTAGCTCGGCGTGAGGACCCTCCTCCTTGCGGTACATCCTTTTTTGGGTGCGGTTTTGGGGTAGCCGGCAGGACGATGCTGGGGGATTCGGGTGGTTTTGGAGTTCGTCTCCGTGTTCGGTCGCTATTCCGTCTATTATTTCGGCCGGTTTCGTTCGTGCTCCCGTCGAGCGCCTTCGACTCGAGAAGGAGTCTTCCTGGTCTGGAGGTGACTGCGACAGACGCTGTTAGTAAGTAGGGGGACTTTGCTGAAAAGTATCGACGAGGATGCAAGACTGTGCCATGTCCGAAGTGCGAGTCGTCAGATACAGTATTGAGAGGATAATAATAAACCTTTCGCCAGTGAAGCCGACCGGAGTTTAAGAGTAACGAAATCAGGTTAAAATTTACTGTAGGGGCCCCGGAGGTTATCGGGTGTATTCGATATATCGATATATACGGGTGAATCGATGTCGTCAACCGATCAAACTGAAACGATAAATAACATAAAGTTGTGACTGTAACCATGATAACGGGAAATAATTGAAAAATGGAGTTAGGCCACTTTCAAAATAAACGGCTCATATATCGAATACACCCGATAACCTCGGGGGCCCCTACAGTAAATTTTAACAGTTCAGTACAGTTAGTACAATTTGTATACGGTCAGTTTCGAGCTCTGGTCGAGCACATTTGACTTGAGAAGGCTGTACAGTCATCCCAGTTCGGTTTTCCGCACTTGGAAACCTTCACTAACTCTCACCTGTATTACGGTGTATTTTTGTTCAGGTTTTCTGTTGGGGCTGCAACGGTCGTGGCCAGCTGGGCGTTGGCGACCTTGAGTGCAGAAGGAGGCCGACACTGGTCCGCGACCTCTCCTCGCTGAAGATCAGCGCGGTGGCGCTAGGCTCGCTGCACACCCTCGCCCTGGACGGGGAGGCCGGCCTCGTCCACGCCTGGGGCCGCAACGACGGACAGAGCCTGCTGGTCAACTCCAGCGAGGCCGAAGTGACCAGCCCCTCCAGGGTCAACAGGTTACACAGGCAAGTGCTCTCTCCCCGAGGATCACCCTCCACACTGACAACAGACTGAAAATATAAACGCTGTAAAAAAATTTACTGTAGGGGCCCCGGAGGTTATCGGGCGTATTCGATATATCGATATATACGGGTGAATCGATGTCGTCAACCAGCGTCAGCCATATCTGTTGTCACATCGCCTACCCTTGTTTACGGCGTCCGACGGGTTGTTTTTTTTTAGTAAAGGGAAAGAAAGTAATTATGACACGAAAAGAAATATATAAAAAATAATATAAACCACCCTAATTACAAAGGAATGCCCAAAATAAAAAGCACAACCCGTCGGACGCCTTTATAGAGGTACGAGATGTGACAACAGATATGGCTGACCGAGTTGACGATATCGATTCACCCGTATATATCGATATATCGAATACACCCGATAACCTCCGGGGCCCCTACAGTAAATTTTAACCAAGCTTTGATTTTTTTTTTTATACAATCAACTGTTATCCAGGTATATGTACAATGGTAAATTTCGTACGTTTCTGTCTCCTCTCACCGGTTTAGTCTTTCGCTATACCGGTTTCGGCCGCTCGCCATCTTCAGTAGCGGTGTTAGTCACTGTTGGCACTTTGGATGTTATTAGGTCATCCTCACTGCACTGCACTTGTACTGTGGTGGTTGTCCGTTTGTCGGGTGTATACAAACGTGTGTCTGGTTATTGTGTTTTTGGGGGATGTTGTTGTATTAAGAAAGGTGTGAAAAATCGCTACCAGGGGGAAGCACTTGACGTGAAGTTACGAAATTCAAACCGAGCGACCTCCTTGCTTGCATTTCATGTTCTCCTGATACAAATCCTGATACTTTTCCAGACCCAAAAATTGAAAATGTTAAAATATCGATTTTTCGTTAATTTGATAATAAATGAATCTGTTAAGGCTTGTAATGCATAAATTAAAAGGGAAAATGTACTTTTTAAATTGAAAATCAATTTATTTGACTACATTTTCCTTGGAGTGCAGCCATCTGGCGGTGATTTTACCCGAAATGGCAAACCCATGTTTATTTATTTAAGGTCCCTATATATGAGTTCCTCTGGTTTTTTCTACTTACCGCTGTATTATTATACAGATCGATTTAAAGCAGAAATTACGTTTTTCAGGATCGACGGAATTGTCTCATTTCACGATTCGAACATTTGTCTGGCGACGAAAAAGAAGGCGACATTCATCTGGGGACTGCAGAATCAAGGTATAACAACTGTTTGTTCTAAAACGAATAACCATTTTTCACACAATGCCACAACTGGTGATATAACGCAATTCAGACTGAATGGATTATGGTGTCGTTTAATATACATAATAGTTTAATCGTCGAATAATTTATAAATCCTATATATTATATATGTTTGGTGGTTTTCTTTTCGTATATTACAGACAAGCCGCTCAAGTCGCCCAACAAGAAGAGGAAAAACATTGTTCAGATATCGTACAAATTGTTGCACACGCCGTGCTTCACTACCAAAGAATAGATAGGAGGTTTACACTTCTTGTAATATTTGTATATAATATGTTTTATCGAAAATATTCTATATGTATGTATATACATTAGACATTATAGTGTCGACTTTCTGCGCATATTGTATTTTATCTGAAACGAAAGAAAAAAAAAGAAGAAGAGTATTTCATATTGTAAAATTTTTAGACTGTTTAAAGTAATTTTTTGTTTAGGTTTTATTCTGTGACATTTACAATCCTTCCCGCAGATAGAAAATAATTGTTTTATTCCTCTACCTACTTTCAATGGATTTTCAATATAGTCCCTCTTAAATTGTGTGTTAATAACGCAACCGAAATAATTGTTGAGCGTATCGGCAGAAGAGGGAAATTGTTCCCAGTAAGGTTTGGAAAATACCTTGAAATCTGCTATATTGTTGTTATAAGGGTAGTCATAAAAGTTGTGCCATAATCCGTGTTTTCTCTCCGTTTTTGGTCCTGAAACGGTGAAATTGTTGACGGCTCCTGGCCATCATCAGTATCGTTCCTGATGAATCGCACCAAACCAAAAAAAAATTCGGTGCGACCGCGGTTAAATCTGTACAGAGATTATATGTATATTTGCGAATAATATTTGTAAGTGTTAAATTATTTGTAAACAGAAAATAGAATTTGTACTAAACCGATTTTACAGTGTACAATAAAAAGGTTCGTTTATAGACAATTGAAAGCGGAGTCATCATATACAGTCAGCATACATGCGGAGAGACACCCTCTTATATAGAAATATTGAAGTTTCACTGATAATGAGGAGAAATTTAATCCAAGGGGAAAAGATCCAAAGTTCAATATAGTATCAAGTACTCTCAAAAAGGGTTGAATCTTCAATTATGTACTTTGGATCTACCATTTTGTTAATTATCTCTGAAAACAATGAGCATAAAGATTTAGACCTTCCATTTTATGTAATTTCTATTATAAAAAATCCTTGATTCCTGTTAAAACTTAGAGCATAGAGCTTTACATCTTAATTTTTGTATTTGGGACCTTATATTTATTTAATTTTTGCTAAAAACATTGAGCAGAAGGTTTAGACCTTCAATTTTATATTTTGGACCTAAGATTTTCTTAAAACTTTGTTTAAGGAATGAGGACAGATAAAATGAAAGGGGAGAATAGGGTGGCCCATAAGTATGTCCAGTTTTTATTGATTCCATTTAAAATGAAATTTTAATCATATGTTTATGTCCTTGTTTCTTATTTTACAATAACGTTATTCGTTGAAAGATATAAAGGATATCGGATGGAGTGTAAATTCGAGATAATTACTGCAACTGCATTTAATACATATAACTCCCTAAACTTCGAGACATTGTTTTAAAGTGGAAAAACTTTTGGGCTGCCCTTCCAAGGAAAAAAAATTTCAAACTGAGATATACTTGAGAAATTGGTACTCTTTTTCCTTTTTTTTTCATCAATAAATTGTCCTTTCTATAAATACAGATAAATATTTAAAATTCACTATTAATCCTATTTAGAATCTAAAGTATTTTTTTTTCTTTTTTGCCATTTAAAAATGTTTAATGATCACAAAAAAAGAGTATAGAATAAAGCGATGTTGTATTTATAATTGTTTTTTTTAGTATCAAAGAGAAAAATACTGTGAAAACAATTCTGAAAAAAGTCTGATAGACCTCGTGCGGAGAGACAGATTCAAATTTTTGTGATGTAGCTTAAATTTAATGTTGTTTTTAAAATGGAATGGTCGAAATAGGTATGTAATTTTTTTTATTTCGATAAATAACTTTCTCTTGAATTCAGTCCAATTCGAATTGTCTCCGCATCAGGTTCAGCGTGCCATAAATTTAAATAGCGTAATATAAAATTGAAAATAAAACTGACACAATACGGCCGGAAGTACATTTTAATTTGAATGATTTTTCTTATCAAATTCATCTCAAACGTTTGTCTGATGAAAGGCTCTCTAACACTCTACCACTTGAATCAAGAGTTTAAATCAACTGATCTAAACTGAATTTGAAGAGGATTTAAAACAGGTGATACAAAATGTGTATGAGATCTCAAAGGCGGTGGCACTTTTGAGATAGGAAGGAAATTAAATTTTTAATTACTTCACATGTAAGCCTTTCACCGTTCAAATATGTCAAGATATTTTTGATTATCACTAACTGATTTATGCTAGGATTGTGTAATTGTTTTGGAAGAACCCCCCCACGCTATTCCAGGATTTGTCATGCAGTTGTTTGGCTTCCCGCAGTATTATGCGATCCTGCTGAAAGTTAGTGATAATTCAAGTTCCGGTCGCGGAAAAATCCCATTACTCATTTATATTTCGAGCTAAAAAATTCAAATTTCACCAGCCGTCCATTACAACAAATATTACATCATCGAATACAGACAAAAATACAGTAAATACAGCAAAGTAACAAGCACCACAGAAATCTACCACTGCATTGATGATTTTCAGTCTGGGATTTCTGAAAAAATAAAAATTTTAACACAAAAAACCTTTCTCGATACATTTCAATCCGAGTTATTTCAATTTCGAAATATTGCAGAGTAAATTTTGTGGTTTCACTCATTTTCAATTTTAAATTTGCCGTTGAATGAGTTATGTCGACAGTCAGGATCGAGCGACTAGCTTAACATTTATTTATAACCTGTCCCCATACAACCTGCTTCTGAAATCTCAATGAATTCATTATCTTTCTTTACTTAAACTATTTTCTACCTTTCAATTGTATAATTTTAATACAAATAAAAATAGTGCCAACCAAACAGATGTCCAAATGCATGCACACAATATATAACCTGTCCCCATATAACATGCCTAGACAATCGCAAACAATTAATTCATTTTCATTATTTCCTTAAAATTTTTAATTACATAATTTGAATACAAATAAAAATGTTACTGGCCAACTAGAGACCCATTTACACCGACGATGTATAACCTGCCCCCCATTTAACCTACCTGATGGTCCCGAACATCAGATTGTTTTCATTCCTTCCTTAAACTTTGTTTACTACTTTCAATTGCTTAATAATTATAAAAATTTCACTCAATTTTTCCTTATCATGGTGGGGCTATCACATAATTTTAATCTCTCACAGGGAATCCCGACACAGTCGTAGAACGAATTGTTAAGTCTAATTATTTTAGGTTATGTATTAATTATGTATGTAAGCACCCGTACACGAAATCGTCGAGGTCCACAATGATACCGCGATAATATAAATACCATAAAACAGATGGCGCCATAAAAGCAATTAAATAAAAATATGAAAGCGCATAACTCATAAATATCCGCACTTAACCTAGGATTGGGGGGCCGCAAGTTCAATCCTGATGACTACACACGCAATTTTCAAACGCAAATTTGAATATTCAAATGTTGAAATCTGTTCAGATATACAATTTAAAAACGTTTTGTACTCTAACATTTTCGATATAATCACAACCCCTTCGCGTAATATGCAGTATTAAATGTATTTCCGGCTAATACGCGTACCTTCCTGCACCCTCTATTTTTCCGGAACCTATTTCTGATATATTACATTTATTATAAATCCTCTATTATCAAGTAAAATTTCCGTTTCTCCTTTTTTTTATTTTCACATGCAGAGGATTTTTATACTAATCACACAGCACTCTTCATGCACAACACAGGTATACACAAAAGTATTTCAGTAATACATACATATATATATATATATATATATATATATACATATGTATACAAATATTTGTATATACATATGTATATTATATAGCCTAGAATCTTTTCTTTATCACAGTGGCAGTCATTATCTTTTTTCTTTATTATACTTTTAATATTAGAAACAAAAAACTTTTTTGTTTCCCCTTTACTCGGATATTTTTTTAGTTTTTAAAACTCTATTTTCCACACAATTTTATTTAAACGGCGCACTACCTGCATTAGAATCTAAAACGAAACGTGGAAGAATTCGAACTGAGTAAAACCTAGAATTGAAGCGTTGTTTTTTTTTTGCGTCTGATAAATATAATAGAGTTTCCGTCACAATAACGGATAGAGAAGACGAGAGAGTATCACCGACGCTTCTGAGGAACTGTTTGAACGCAAACATCTATAATACGGCGGAATTGGAAAAAACGCAAAAGTTAATGGTAAGTTGTTATGTTAATAATAATAATTATTATTATTAGTTAACGTTCGATTTTTGACACGAAATATATCATTAACCTGAGAAATTCCAAAGCATATTCAGAGAAATTGCCCCTCCCTCCCCCCCCAACAAACCCCAAAACGCAATAAAATAAAAAATAAATACACACCTAATGTTCATTTCATATAATGAACATTAAAAACAAAACAAAAATAAAACAATATTGAAGAGCGTAACAATATTAATAATAATGATAATAATTAGATTATGCAAATACTGAAAGTAGTTTCTTTCCTTTTTCTCTCTCTCTCTCTTTTTTTTAAATGCATTTAGAAGAACTGTGCCTTAAAAATAAATTACGATCATAGGAATTGTCGAGAGCGTTCTTCTTTAGTGGTGAAAGCGTCCGTGAAGACCACTGCCGCTGAAGAGGCCACCACCACCACAATCTGAGCCCGCCGAGGAATCACTCTTAAAATCACTAGCCATTTCGTGACATCAAATGGTCCTTATTTTAGTCGGGTCGCTACCTCTCTGTTCGCATAATATAAAACAGATCGTATAAATTATAATCGAGAAATTGCATAAAATAATTAAATTAGAATTGTGATAATCGAGGTATTTACGCTGGCGTAAATTCCTTCGCGATGTCCTAGCAGTCCGACTACTAGTCGTTTGTAACGTTGTTCATCTTATATCCAGATTCTTCCGTCCCAATGACCGCAAATAAACGTCACTGTAATCACAATATACGGGAGTCAAACTCGTCTGTACATTCTGTTGTAGTCAATAAACAATCAATTGCAATTTCATGTGCCATTGTAGAAGTTGACGTCTCGAGACCTGTTTCCGCCAGTATGTTATTATATTGGATTAATCAATTAAAATTATTCAATAGTCAAGTGACAGTGAATCAAGTTATGGGGTTAAGTTTAGAATACCTGTTTTTGTGGTCTGCGAGGGGTTTGAATACCGTTGATTTTGTGTGTTTCGATCTCCTCTCGCCTCTTGTTCGGTCTTTCGCTAGACCGGTTTCGCGGCCGCTCGCCATCTTCAGCGTAGGTGTTGAACACTTTTGGCACTTTGGATGTTTTTCGAGCATCCTCACTGCACAGTCACTGCCACTTGTACTGTGGTGGTTGTCTGTTTGTCGTGTGTACATATCCATGTCTCGTTATTGTGTTTTTGGGGGATGTTGTTTGTAGGAAGTAGACGTCCTAAATGTTATTATAATCCCACCCCCTCCCCATCAACTCAAATAAGACAAACAACATCCCACAATAACAAACAGTCAACCACCACAGTACAAGTGCCAGTGACAGTGCAGTGAGGATGCCCAAAAAAACATCCAAAGTGGCAAAAGTGACTAACACCGCTACTGAAGATGGAGTGAGCAGCCGCGAAACCGGTCTAGCGAAAGACCAAACAAGAGACGAGAGGAGACAGAAACAGACACGAAATCTACGTTGTGGGGTTAAGGTTAGGCAGGACGGAGAAGTATAGCTTCGCGGCCATCGGGAGAGTAAAAAATCAGTTGTATAGCGGGTAAAGCGAGGGTTAGGGACGAGGACGCATACCTTGGTGGATGTCGCCGAGTTGGGTGGTGTCGGCGGGTGCCTGCCGAACAGGAGCGAGCGAGAGGATGACGTCGGCGGCGACGACGACGACAATTTAGAACGGGTCGAAGTGTCTATCTGCTGTGCCTTGTTGTACAGCAGCACCCCGACTATCACAGTGCAAGTGCCGAGCCCGCTCAGAACTGTCACCGAATTGCCGAACAGGAGTACCGACAGCCAGATCAGGAACGCTCTTTTAGCCGTGTTGGCGACACTGCCGGGAGAAACAGTTTTTGTCTCATTTTTAAACTTATTCTATCGCACAATCGACACCGTTTATATGTTACGGGCAAATACCCGGCTACGGCCACACCCACCGTACTCAGGAAGACCGACCCCCCGGTACACGTGCCAGAGGGGGGAATCATTATAGCCACCTAAAGTAGTTATTAATAGCAGCCTTAAAGATACTAATAACTTTATTTTCTATTAACACAAATAGGACATAGAGAAAAACGATATACAAATAATGGTTCGTACATGCATTCCGGCCTACGGGCCTTTCTACATTTATATGCTTAATTATTATTATAGAATAACTGTTTTGGTCATCTGCGGGGGGTTGAAATATCGTAGTTATGAAACCGACATTTTATGACTCGTAGTATGATTAGAAACATTGTTTCTAACACATTTCGTGTGTTTCTGTCTCTTCTCGCCGGTTTGGTCTGTTGCTAGAGACCGGTTTCGCAGCTGCTCGCCGTCTTCAGTAGCGGTGTTAGTTTGTTTTTAGAGCATCCTCACCGCACCGTCACTGTCGCTCGTACTATAAATCTACGGCATTCCCACCCTTCGCAGAGCGCAAAACGGGTATTCTAAACTAAAGAGTACGTTTTCAAATCCGTATTCAACCGAATTTAATAGTTTAAAACTATAACTGTAACGTTACTATAATCAGGAAGAAGTAGCCGGAACTGAGAAAGATGGGTTCCTGCACGCACCTGTGTGTAACCGGGCTTATGTAGTCCATGAGGACGTAGGCGGTGATGCTTTGGAAGTGGAAGAATACTCCGTTGAGTATGAAAGCGGCGAGTTGGGCGAAGGTCAGCGAGCCGGGGCCCGACGCAGACGTGTCAACGTACAGCAGAGAGGCAGGTACCTGAAGCACTACTGATGCCAGACTTGTGTAGAATTGCAATTCCGCTGGCCTGCAACAGTCAAAAACGCAACATATCACGTTTTACAATAGGATGGTTCTAGCGGTGGATGGTGGTTTAAACAAAACATAGACGTTATTACAATAAGCTCTCGGCATTTTACAGTATAACCCCATCGAAACATTAGTCGATTTACATCCGCTTCGATAAACTACATTGGCCACTGTCTGAAAATTATTATTTTGTTTACAGCAGATTTCGTTTGTTTCTGTCTCCTCTCGCCATCTTCAGTAGTGGTGTTAGTCACATTGGATGTTTTTTGGACATTCAATGACACCGCTACTGAGTGGCCGAAACCGGTCTAGCAAAAGACCGAACCGGCAAGAGGAGACAGATACACACAAAATCTACGGTAGTCCAACCCCTCACAGACCACAAAGCAGGTACTATTTTGTTTGTTAGTGCAATCATGATTAATTTAACATTATTTCTATATTATACCGAATTTATTATTTACTATTGAAATTTATAATTACGAATGCAGGCGGGATGGATATCAACGACCTCTCATTATGATAATGGAAGAAACGGATTTTTATAATTAAACAACAATTTTTCACACTTACGTGTATTTGAACTTATCTCCACTAATGAGCATTTTCGAGTACACATTCTGCAGGCTGAAACAAGAAAATAGTGGTCAACATTGCTTCCAAAGTAATAACACCGATTACATATATATTTTACAACTATTCTTAGTTTAAACTGCGATATTTTAATTTGTATAATAGATAAACAAAAGAATAGTCTTCACTAGCTTGGAAGATGAAATTATCATTACAATATGAAATAAATGTATAATAAATGCCAGGTTATTACAAATGATTCATCAGATTTTAATGTCCCACAATTTCCATCATTCAATTGTGTAACAAAAGAGAAATGTCAAATTTTAGAATGTTTCAATGCTATACCGAAAATGCATTTAAATAGTTTAGATGTTCGCCACTAGATGGCGATATATATATATATCCTTAATTAAAAACAATTCTTAATAACTCTGTATTTATTAATAAGATATTAATATCTTAAACATTAAACATGGAGTTACCACTACTGCCAGAAAACTAATGGAGGAGAGCAACCTAAACAGTTTTAGCATTTTTTTGAATAAACATAGTTTTAATAACCTTAGATTCAATATATCTTCCCTTAAGACCTATTATTGTAACCTTTTGTCGAGTAAACTGCTTGCATTATTTCAAAATGTGGTAAATAAAATGAATTTATGCTTATTAAGTTCCTCTACAAGTTCCTGTATAAGCTTTTTTTTTCTGAATTGTCCACTATCTGTCAGACACAAGGTTATACAGATGCCGACGTCATTTATACTTACCTTAGATTTTGTATTAGTCTTTTAGCGGAGGAGACGGAAACACACAAATCTACAGTATTCCGACCCTTCGCAGACCACAAAACAGGTATTCTAAACTATTTATATTTACCATTCGGTTAGATTGGTCGCCATGGCAGCAATGAAACCCGTAGTTTCGAAACTGAGTTCGTTGATCGAACAGAGAGCCAATCCGCCCATTACGGGCAGAAGTGAAAGATTAACGTACAGCCCCGTGTGCTCACCTAAAACAATATTCACGGAGGAAAAAATAAATAAATTCAATTATAATCTCCAGATTGTGTTGAAAACGCTTTCGCAAGTTTGTTAATACCATAATCAAAGATATTTTACAATCGCTAGTACTCCTAAAAATGAGGGATAGAAATTTATGCTCACTGTTGGTTGGGCAACTAGGTGCCTTCAGTTCATAAAATGATTACACAGAAAGTACTTACGAATTGAATCCACTCCAGTACTGTACATGAAAAATGAATAATGGTCGTCTTTCAATCATTTAATTAACCGTTATATAACCTGTACTGACCAAAAATGTATGATTGGCAAACAGACAATCATACATTTCTCAGTAACCTGCGGTGGAATGGCGTAGTATTGTGGGGAAGAGATTATTACCGTAGTCCAGAATTTTTTTTTGTCCGGAAGGGTTTTTGCCCTTTCTGGGGTCTCTCTGTCCTGTGGGATAGGGCAGGAAAAATCCCCCGGGATTTTCTCTGTGGAGGTTCTTCCCGCAGTATTACGTGGTCATAACCTCAAAACAGCGATAATTCAAGTTTTGGTCACAGTAACCTTCTCTCATTTGATGACATGACCTTTCGGTGACTCTTTAAACGCCAGACGGCTAATATAAACAACAGATTGGACTCACCCAAAAGTAATCTGGATATGACGACCGTAAATATGGGCGCCGAACTTTTGATCGTCTCTGTGAAACTTACAGCGACGTAATTCAGAGAGATCAGTCCCAGTATCACAGTCGTAAACCTTCGAAAAACAAAATTTTGTATTACGATAATGAAAGAAAAATACTAAATCTTATAAAAAAAAAAGAAAGGTACAAAATACAATTGAACTTTATGTTACAAACTAATAACGATATTAACAGTTTGTATTTACATTTGACATTTGACTCCCGGAGACCGGTATTCTTAAATTCCGCATAAAGTTTCTAACCAAACCTAACCCTAAACTATACACAACTATCTACAAACTATACACAATTTAATGAGTTTAGAGCTCATTAAACAATAAAATGAGTTTATTCATTAATATTAATGATTGGATAAGATAGCCTTTTGATGAAGCGTTTGCAAATGTGATTTTGCCGTTTATTTCATCAATTAAGTGTTTTGGACCTTGTTTTTTTATTGTTTTGAATATTTTTGAAGTTTTTTCCTGTTTGTAAACTTGTTTTTTTGGGGGTCACAGTTGGCGTTTCGAAGCGTGCGTGAACGTAGTTCTTTGGTGTTTGCAAACATATTTTTTTCCGATCCTGTTAGCGACGTAAAAAGTATTGAATTGTAGTTCGTTAGTCGATGAAAAAAAAATTGAAAACGCGAAAATTCAGAGGTCGACCTTTATTCGTTACTATTTATTATTATATTGATTGTTATATTTAGATATTTACCTTGTACAGCCGACTAGGAGCATGTGTTTGTAGAAACCGGGAGGCCTGGAGAGCCTCGGGCTCGGCCTGTACATCCCGCACGGGAAATAGAGCTGGATGAAACCGCAAACGCCGGTCATCAACATCTGAAATGTACCTGGAAATTACGAAAAGGCGAGGATGGATAATTGGTCGAATGACTGGACGAAAATCTTTTACCGGTATCGTAAGACATCGCGGATCGTTCGGAACGCGATCTAGAAGGCCGTGAACACAACCAGAACAAAAGAAAACGGAAACTAAACGAAATATTACAGTCGATTTCTTGTTTTTCTGTCTCCTCTCGCTTTTTTTGTCTTTCGCTATTTCTTTGGCACTTAGGACGTTTTCTGGACATCCTCACCGCCTTTGTCGCAGTCACTTGTACTGTAGTGTCTGTCTGTTTGTCATGTGTATATACATTTGGACCTTGTTTGTCTTCTTTGGGTTGGGAGGTATTCATTAAAAACAGTTCTTAATAACTCTCTCTCTCTCTCTCTCTCTCTCTCTCTCTCTCTCTCTCTCTCTCTCTCTCTCTCTCTCTCTATATATATATATATATATATATATATATATATATATTGACCTTTTCATCGGAAGTTGTAAATTTTGATTTCTCGTTTCGATCGCGTTATCAATCGAGTGCCGAGAGCGCGTTATCAAGTTTCGTGAATGTCAGATGACGGTTCGATTTCTCGACTTTATGTTCGTTCGGATGTTAAGAAAAAACATTTCGGATTGTGGAGCAAATTAAAATATAAGTTTCGATGGGCCTGCAGGGTTATTAATTCTGTCCCTTCCGACAATGTTCGTCCAAAAAGCGAGCGTTCGATATATCAATATATATGAAGTATTCTATGATTTTACCGACAAAAAAGATTGTTTTATATATATATATATATATATATATATATATATATATATATATATATATATATATATAAGGTCGACACTTACCGAGCAGCGTTGGGTCGGCCTGCATATAAGAGAGTATGTACTTGTTGAGGAACAGTGTACAGCCGCTGAAGAAGTACCAGAGTATGAGGAAGAACATGGCTCGGCAGTTGAACAGTCCATCCTTAACTTCGCACTCGCCGCCGCCGCCGCCGTGTATCGTCACAACGCTCTTTTTACGTATCCTGTCGTCGCTGTCCGAATCCTTCTTGTCGCACCTGACGAAACGAAAAATGATAATTTCGCAATGCATTCGCAACGGTACGCGGTGCATTCTCAATCGTCCAGATTGAGTTTTCTGACATCTTTGAGATTCATTCATGGCCGGAGACGTAGAGATGACACCGGTCGAATGGTGTAAAAAACGACTGGATATGAATCATAATACAGTTGTAGATTGGCGACATTTGCGCTAGGCTAACGGAAAAGTATCATTTTTTATAACAAGTTCTTTTTATTAATGCACAACAAATTGTGGTTATTAAAATGAGTTTACATTTTTGCTTAAATTTTTACATTTTACATTTGCAGTTGTGCATTTGAATAGTTTAGATGTTTGCCACTAGATGTGGATAAAATATATATCCTTAATTTAAAGCAGTTATTTAAGCAATTATTGTTTAAAAATTAACTATAATTAACAAGATAATGTGCCATCAAATCAAATGCTGCCGTTAGCAAACTTGTAGATAGTGGAGATATTTTTTACAAATTTAATAGTCTTTTAATCTTTTCATGAAAGTAACAAGCTTTAACCTCCTATTTATGTTTTTCAAGATAACAATAATGGGTCTAAATAAGATGATACGTTAACCATGTTCAACCGTAAACATTACTATGGAATTCAGTCATGTTAAAATACAGCATTTAAAAGTATGTGCCACCAGAAATCTACCTACGCTGAAAAATAATTCTAACATATGTCATCACATTTATATTACATATTTTTATGCTCATAATTTATTCAACAAAACAGTGCTTTCAATTTTCAAATTATGTTTCAATTATGCTTATACAAAGGATGCATTTGAATAGTTTAGATGTTCGCCACCCGATGGCTCTGTACATATATATTTAATTAGAACAATAATAAAAAATATTCAATACTAATTATAATTAATAAGATAATATGAAATCAAATGAAATGCTGCTGATAGCAAATTGTAGACAATGTCCATCAGATAGTTTTTTACCAATTTAATAATCTTTTGAGGAAAGTAACAAGCCCTAATCTCCTGCTTATGTTTTTCAAGATAATAATAATGAGTCTAAATATCTGGATAAGTTAGGCCTGTTCAGTTAAAGAAAATTATTTGCGACTAATCTATCCACTGACCTGCTCATTAATTAAATAAAATTGAGGTTTATGATAGTATACCTCGATAGTATTAAGGTTTGTGCTGTTCAAGTTTTACTGGTACAGAATTTGAAAAATTGTTTTCCAGTCTTTTTATGAGATGGCAACAATGATTCTTAATAAGGCTGCATTTATAGTTGACAATAAACGAATTGATGATTGTAAAAAATGCGTATGCAAAAGAAAATGCATCTTTTGGCAATTTATGTCACACTGTAATTAAAATGGAAGTTGAAACATGCATGGTTTAATCACCAATTAAAAATAAAAAAACAGATGATTAAAAATAAAAAAATACAAAGGGGGATATATATATATATATATATATATATATATATATATATATATTTATTTATATATGTTCTTGATTTGGTATTTGGGAATGTCATTTTTTCAAATCGGTAGGGATTTTTTCATGTAGATTACATCTTTTTTCAATTATCGGGTGTTTGTAGTTACTGAGCTTCATCTGTCGAGCTGTATTATCAGAGTGAATATTGAGTCACTTTGGCAGTTCACTTTCTCGTTTATTATGTTTTTGAATTTTGAACTTGTTTACATTCCTTATTCTACTTTTGAGTGCGTGAAACCCAGACACAGCAGAAGTGAAACTTCCTAAGTTATGCTTCAGAAATCTTTCTATAAAGTTTTACTGTCACAACTGTAAAATACGATAGGAGACATTGACGTTCCAGTAGCACTAATAATGAAAAGCCAAAATAAAAGATGAGAAACCCATCTGGCTTTCCCTCTTTTTATAAAATTATATTTATTTATTTTTCCGGCACATTTAGATCACAAGGCCATTTACTTTTCAGTTTTTCATATTTTTGTATGGTAAGGACTTCAAACATTTTTGAAATTGTTTAACATACCCGTTTTGTGGTCTGCAAGGGGTTGGAATACCGTAGATTTCGTGTGAGTTTCTGTCTCCTCTCGCCGGTTTGGTCTTTTGCCAGATCGGTTTCAGCCACTCACCGTCTTCAGTAGCGGTGTCAGTCACTTTTGATGTTTATTGGGCATCCTCCCTGCACTATCACTGTCACTTGTACTGCGGTGGTTGTCTGTTTGTCATGTCGGATTTTAATAACATTTAGGACCTCTACTATGCCGAATGACAAAATGAAAACTCAAATAAGACAAACAACATCCCCCAAAAACACAATAAGAAGACACGTATATATATATATATATATATATATATATATATATATATATACACACGACAAAAAGACAACCAACAGTACAAGTAACAGTGACAGTGCAGTGAGGATGCCCAAAAAACGTCCAAAGTGCCAAAAGTCACTAACACCATTATTGAAGATGGCGAGTGGCAGCCGAAACTGGTCTCACAAAAGACCAAACAAGAGGCTAGAGGAGAGAGAAACACGAAATTATTGACACGGTATTTTTGAAATAGGCAGAAAAACCTGAATGTTGTTTTCTATCATAATCATGATAGAATAGAGTCATGGGTTAATTATTTATTTTCAGGAAATATGAAATATGAAGAGCTCATGATTAGTGGGGAAGACTGAATTGAGACTCTTTTTAAAGCCAGTTATATTCCAATTAATTTTATTAAGTTAATAAATAACCAATGTCTAATAATATTCGTAGGTATCTTTTTTTATATATCTGTTAATGTTGCGCCATCAATATCAGTATTCTGTTTATGTTACACTGAAGAAATTGAGTGTTGTTTTCCGATGAAGTAACTGAATAAATGAACTCGATTGATAATTGACTCGAACAATCTCATTAAATCGTATTATAGCTTATTCCACGGTTTTCAAATCCTCTAGGAGTATTCTGATTCTCTGATAAAAATCTGCAATGCTGAGCACTTGGCTGTCGGGCTGAGTAGCAGTGCACGACCTCCACGGACACTGAGCAATTTAATCATAAGCGTTGTGTCACTCTTTCAGAATTCCCTGATTATTAGTGTCTTTTATGAAACGGATATTGAGAACAAAAAATCATATTGAAATGTTGACACCTCGTCTTTCAAAAATAAATACGGAATTCGACACGTATAAAAAATATTAATTAATTTGGCCCATTTATGCGCGAGCTAGAATAATCTAACAATATACGGCCGCAGAGACATATCGGAGATCTCGAAGTCTAAAACGGCAGATTGTCGTATATCATTGTATGTCGAGTAGTCAAGAATCTCAGAGAAATAAACATCAAATCAAACCATTCTATACTGAAATCCGGTATAGACAATAATAATAATTTTTCTTCTTCGGTCGAAATGCAGTTTGTATAACCTGCATCTATTCGGTGAGGTTATATATCAATATTGGGTTCATTCGATGTGATGATGTACAAAGAACATGACTGTATCTGTTATTATTATTATTATTTCGCTTATCGAAGCGTGGCATCATATATCGCTTCAATATATCGTTATAACATTGTTTCCGGAATCAACGATGTCACTCGCCGTACCTTTCTTTGTTGTTTATTGTACAATCAACTTTTACTATAAGTACAATTATGGGATGTTATTTCATCGCTTGTTCCTCTCGATAAAGAAGCCACCTGGAGATGAATAGTACTTATGACCCGTATATTAATTATCCTTTACAGGGTTGTATGTACAATTGCGCAAAGTTTATTTTTTTATATTCGCCTGTTTCTACAGGAATGAAGAGGCCACCTGATGGTACTTTTGATGCGTATCCCGGCTACAGGAGATCTCTGGGAAGGTGGTGTTAATGTGTCGTACGGGGTTTAAGTATAGGAGAGAGATTCGACAAGGGAATTGTGACGAGAGCATAACTTTACTGGGATTTTATTAATTTTGTCGACTATTGCGAATGCTGTGATTAGAAAAATACCCGGCGGAGCATCAGGGACAGTTTGAAGTACTTACGCAATGTTGGCTATATCGGATGTCTCGATACAACCTGTGAGTTCATTGGCTGAGTTCAATTTCATTTCAATAATGACCTCTAGTTGTCCCTAATTTACAGTCTAAGTTCTGTACCTGTAATACTAACAGTGCGGGACTAATCGTGGATGTTAAAATAATGGTAAAATTGTGTTAGTGTACCTGGGGGTTGTCTTGTGCCAACAACAAAACGTACGCTAACGTCCCGTCAAGTTGGTAAGCTTAAATTTCGTACGACAGTTCCCGGATTTTCTAAACGAGTTTACCTTTCTGGGGCGGAGCCGTGGTTGAGCAGAGGGATGACCCCCTTATCCGGGTGAGACTGGTCCATATCCCCCGAAAGATCCTCCGACTAGCATCGGTACGTCGTCCAACTGGGCGAGCAGCTCATTACGCTACGATTACGTGCCGGCACCAGAGAGATAAATGGGGTTAAGAGAGACGTGCCTAATAACATTTAAAAAACAGAACGACTACTTCGTGGAAAGCTTTCGCGTTCGAGTAACGAGCTCTATATAGAACTCCTATTGGTTTATCTGCGACATAGCTAAAGCCCATTCGATAACCTCCCCTCTCCCGGCACTGCCAACTCAAAAACCCGATACGGTTTAATATTTACAAAAAGGAAAGTTTTTAAAACAAATTTATTGGAAAAATAAGTCGCCTTAAATTCGACCGACATTCCGAATAATAAATTTATATATTATCCTTTTTTAGTTAAAAAAAAATATAATTATCGATTTCAAGCAAATAGCACTGTACAATTTTAACGTAATATCGCCACGTTATAGGAACTGGCCACGTAATTTGAGTAAATAAAAATTTAAAATAATGCCAGTGGGTTTCTCCTCCGTTATTCATTACTTGTTACTTGATCTTCGATGTTATTGTATTATACATTTGTGGCAATAAAATAATTTTTTACAAAGTTATATTTTGTTTTAAATATTAAAAAACCGAACAAATAAACGAGAGCTGTCCCTTTACCTTGTCCTTGGAGGGATTCAATAATTCTATATTTCGTGTGTTTCTGTCTCCTCTTGCCGGTTTGGTCTTTTGCTAGACCTTTAGGCCAATCCCTCGCACACCACAAAACAGGTATTTTAAACTGATTCAATAATTATTGTACTATTTTTCAGAAAACCGATTGAAATAATAACCAGCATTATGTTGAAAATTGGACTTCACCTGAGATACTCTATTTTATTTACGACGTTAAAATGTTATTTACATGCTTTATATAATAATGTTTCTTTTCACCAGCCAGAAAAGACCTCGACATTGTCATCTAACAACAGAAATGCAAAAGTGTGTAGCTTCTAAAAATGGAAGAAAAACAGTTGACTAAACTTCACATAATCTTATTTAAGCAGGGGTAATGAAAAAAAATCATAAGCCATTATTTTCCACTGTAAAGTAATTAGGCCAGACAAACTCATTAAATCTTATTCTAGGTCTATTAAAGCTTATTCTACAGTTTCTCCTTCCTTCCTTGGATTTACCAATTATCTTTTTGCCATTCAGAAATGATTGTCATCTAATAACAGAAATGCCAAAACCTGGTAAACATAATCTGCCAGTGGCACAGATTCTAAGACATTTTTTAAATACAATTTAACAAAAAACAAAGCGAGGCACGACAGGGATTAAAAAATTGAGTTCTCTTCAATTATTTTTTATAATTTTTTCTTATTTTAATTAACTTTAAACTGCATTACAAACACAATATTGTCCATTGTAAATTTCATACATTGTACTACTTTTAACAGAGCGTCTATTGAGGCCATGAATTACACTTTTTCTTTTGTTTCTCTCTGTCACGCACATCTCTCTCTTTCACAATAATGATGTTGATGTTGTTGACGAAGATGATGAAGAGGCAGGGAGGAGGAAAACTTGTTTTGTGAAACAACAAAGAGAGTGCTGTTGTTGTTTTATGTGGTGCAAACAACAAAGAGAGAATTTCGTGTCATCGCTAAAACAACAGGCCTTAGTCCGACTACTTATGGAACAAACAGGTAGAGTTTAATAGCTGTTCCATTAATTTTTTTTAATTATTATTATTATTATTATTTTAAATACCTACAATTTTTTTTCTTTTCTTCTAAGTGAGCAATAAATACGAAGACGCGAACACAGACGATACACACTACTAGTCCGAATAAATTATTGACAGAAGCTTTTTTGTTTTTGTTTTTTTTTGGACATTTCTTGCATAAATTATCACTACGGGATTTTCGGTTTATCGGTCAGGACGTGCGCGCAACTATAGACGGATTTAAAACTGCCTGGAATAGTATTGCCAAAAAATATTACAAAAAAAACAAAACGAAAAAAGTTTTATTTTCTCCTGAGTGATTTTATAAAATACCAAGCGTTTTCTGCGACAGAAATCCTCTATGCATCGTTTGTTGATGAACGACCGATTTTTTCTTTTTAGTTTTTCAATTAAGTAAATTAAAAGAGACCCTATTAATCTAAGACGAGAATAAATAATTAATTACAACGATAGGGCGAAGGAAAATTTTTATTTATAGCTCGATCGGGACACACTAAGTCGGAGAAATTACTACTGTACATATTGTGTGTAAGTATGGCTGACGAATTTTTATTATCTCGTTCTAAGAATTTTTCTTTTATCCGAGGGGCGGAAAAAACATTTCCAGTTCGCATGACCGAGAACTCGTTCGGCAAGAATTGTACAAGACGTTCGGAACGAACTTTCTTTTATGTACACGAAGTTCGTTTCAGAACGAAATCCGGTATAGTCCCTCGGTGAGGGGGGTAAAACTTTTGTTTTTATCGAGTCCCGGCCGCTACTTTTCGGTTGTTTTTTTTACACAAATTTTTACATAAGGTTTTTCCTTTTTTTTCTTTTTTTTCCGGCGTTGTTTAATAATATTTTTTGGTGTTATCCTCGGCTGTCGGTTGACGCCCGTTCATGTCGTTTTTGTTGTTGTTGTTGTTTGTGGTTTTGTTTCCGTCCTCCATTATCTACACGGCCTTGACAAGTTTCATGAGACCCTCGGTCGACATCGATTTCGGTCTCTCAATCGGAAGTCCGAGAGCCCTGTCCCAGATCAGAGACGCCATCACGCCGAGAGCTCGAGACACGCCAAAGAGTACGGTGTAGTAGTTCATCTCCTTCATACCGTAGTACTGCAACAACAATAGAACCAAATCATACAAACTCCAAATATGTATATATTATATTATATTGTCTCCTATCACAGTCCCTACTTACACGACTAACTTACAAAGTAGTAACATCCGAGTCATACAGGCGCATTAGAACCACCAATCCCTGTCTGGATACCAGACAGCAAGCCAAACACCCTAAGCCACTGATACATTGAATGTTAAAATGCTTTAATGACGGTACATATTTCTCTCTGAGATTTTATCCCGTAAGCTAACATTTTCAATTGAGAATAAACTGAAGTAAATCGATGGGTTTATGGTTGATTTTAAAATGGTGGACGCAAAGTTACAACAATACAATAAACAAACTACTTTTTTTATTAGTTAAGAGTATTATAAAATTTTACCTGAAGGAGGACACCGGAGTGGGCATCTACATTCGGCCACGGGTTCTGGATTTTGCCGGTTCCTCTGAGAATTGGAGGAACGATCTTGTACACTTGCGACACCAACTGCGACAGATAAAAAATTAATTAATTTCAGTACTCAATAAATTAAAACAATATTTGGTAGTTCTAACAGCGTTTTTTTTTTTTAATTTGTATATGTAGAACGAGCAAATGATGAATGATGCACGATCCAACAGTTTATGCACGATGCTCGTATGAAAGCTCGTACAGTGGAAAACTACCTTCGGGCAATCACAAACACCTAATGCGCTCGGATAAACATTGCAAATGTTTTTGGAAGTAAATGTTACCCAAAGTACTAAAAAATGCTTCGAAAACACAAACGATAAGAAGCTCCAAAATACGCAAGATTAATTATATAAATAAATAAAATAAAAATAAAGAAAAAAAGACGACAAAATAAAAAAAAATTCTTTATATAAATTTGTTTCGGTCACTTTTTTTTAGACACCGATTTAAATTGAACGTCCACTTTCAGATCGCTGTCGGCACAACGGAGTGCCACTTTATGAAAAAATATCAACCAATAAACTAGGATAAAAGTTTCAAAGTCGATTAACAATCCCCTAACAGACAACCACCACAGTACAAGTGGTAAGTTGGCAGTGCAATCTTTCAACATGGCGCACGAAGAAGAGCATTGAAAGAGATGACATCAGTCGAATGGCTAATGGAAAAGTAGGATAATTCCGGCTAACCTTGAACATGGGGTCGTTGGGGAGTCTCTTCTGAGCGAACTCCCTCTGGCACGTGTAGCGGGGGTCGGTCTTCCTGAGTACGGCGTGGCCGTAGCCGGGTATAACCTGGCCGGCCTTGAGCGTCTTCGTCACGAACTCCTTCAGCTTGTCGTCGGAGATGTTGTCGCCGAGCTCGCGCTGCACCTTCGTCAGGAAGAGGAGCACCTCCTGGTTGGCGAGGCCGTGGAGGGGGCCGGCGAGCCCGTTCATTCCGGCGGCGAACGACAGGTACGGGTCGGAGAGCGCAGAACCCACCAGGTGGGTAGAATGGGCCGAAACGTTGCCCCCCTCGTGATCACTGCCGTCACACAAGTACAATCACTACCGCACCCGCATTTATAAATACAATGTTTGTAATACCGCGTATATTCTGCCTCCTGCCCTTTCGCCAGACCGACAGCTACTCACGAACCGGTCTAGTCAAAGACCGCGACCGGCGACACGAGACGGAAGAACTCTACGGTATATTAAATACAGTGGTTTCCCTCGATCTAGGAGACACACTCTGCCTAACTGTAGATGGCAAAAATAAGAACAAAGAAGTATTGCAAACTCGTGTAACAGTTATTCCAAAATTGAAACGCAGTTTTAAAAAGTGCATTAGACAAATGATACAGAGTTACCGTGAGTTCCAGTATCCACGCTTCAGTACGTTTTTCAATTTCAATTCTCTGTATGTTCTCCAAATTTTGAATACTATTAGTTTATAACAAAATGGAAAAATATCCGCTAGTACAAAGTCGACAACTAAACAAACGTTACTTCTTTTTCTAGATTGTGGGTGATACATAGGGAGGGACAGAGAGAGTATCTCGTTACTGTTTGGTACCTGTGAATGGTGAGGTAGAGCCTCATGAGTTCGGTGAATTCGAAGCTGTCGAAGCCGAGCATGGAGGTGAAATTCGCGGTCCAATCCCTGGTCGTGTCGATGGCACCGATGCCCTTGCCGTCCTGGTACGTGTTCCTGTAGATTGTCGCCGCCACTACAGGCAGCTTGGCAATCAGGTCCATCGCGTCTTCGTAAATGTACTGCCAAAAAAAAAAAATCGTAACGGAAACTAATTAGAACTGTCAGGGGTTTAAATACTGCGATGCTAATATATTAAGTTCGTGGAAAAAGTATTACATTATTCGGTCGTTACATCGAATTACCGGCAGATATATCTTGTTTTGTATTTATCTTATCGGGTCAAATTTATACTGATTGAAGAGGAGGGGATGTCCCTACAAAACAAGCTCATTTTGCCAGTTTTGTGATTGATAGAGTTGTGGGAGTTATAGAGCGTTAAAGGTGGAGGTGAAGAAAGAAATATTTCTGTACATTTTACAAATTTACTTTGATAAAGGTGAAAATGTGAGTCGGGTGGCTGAAATTTTGAACGGTGTAACGGTCCCGATTGGGTGCAATTTTGGTTCCTTTGTGAAATTTCGATGAAAATTGAATCTTGAAATTATTGAAGTAGTAGACCGACACAAGAGCTGCCCAGGAACTAAATATTGGCCACAACACAGTTTTAAATAATACAATAATTCCATCTAACAACTAAATAACGCTTTCTTCTAATTGCTTTCTTCCTAACCTAATATTTGGGCAACCGCAGTCATCGGAACTGCACATACCCGGGGAGCTAACATCCTGAGCCGATAAGGGTCTAAAAATATGTTTTAAATTCTAATTTTTCTACCCCCCTACTCATAGTTGCCACGAAGTTCGAAGACCGTGGAGGCGACTTAAATTTATCAATTATATTTCCGTATAAGACTCACTTCCCAATAGAGTGTCTTCTTGACTCCCTGCGAATAGGCCTTGGCAAATTTGCTCTCAGTGTTGAGCGCAGTTATGGCGCAACTGAGCTGGGTCATCGGGTGCATCAGCTGGGCGGGGAAGTTGTTCAACATGGTCACGATGTGAGGCGGAAGCTCAGCCCTTTCGGCCCAAGTCTTCGACAGGGCGTCAGCCTGAAAAACAACACAGTCGATAATTTTAACATACCTGTTTTGTGGTCTGCAAGCAGTTGGAATACCGTAATCTACGACAATCGATAATATAAACATTATTTTAATAACGGTTAAATTTATCTGGAAATTAAAACAGTGCGCAGAGCTTTTAACGTGACGCTCTGTCAACACTTACAGATATTTTTTTATTTATATATTAGGTCAATCATTATAACAGCTGAGAAGGTTGAAAAAATATGGGACTGTCTTCAATCTCAAGAGTGAACGGAAGACAAATTTAAGACATTCGGATATTTGTTGAAAAACATTTGACCATTTTCAAAGAAATACATCGATCAAATGATATAGTGAATTTTCCTGTGAAAGGCAATTGATCTTAATTGAACTTTAACGCTTGGGGGTCATGCTATGATTCATGTACGTGTTCGGGCACACATTCAAAACATGTACAAAACAATAATATAAGGACATAGAAATATGTACATTGAAACATTGGTATATATACATGAACTGAAAATTTTAGAGATCAACATTAGAGATCAAACAGCAACATTGTTAGCTGCTGTAGGGAGACTGTCAAACCACAGCTGTATAACAGAATTGACATAACTTATAATGACTTATAATAATAATAATAATAGAAAATAAAACTTACTTGCGCCTTGGTGGGTACATCGCCGGTGATTAGGAGCCAGAAAAGACCTTCGGGAAGTGGTTCCTCGCCGCCTTCGACCTTTGGCAGCATTTTCTGGCATTCCGGTATGGAGTATCCCCGGAACCTGATGCCCTCCTCGGGGTCCAGAACCGATGTTTCGGTAACCAGGCCCTTCAGACCCCTCATGCCGCCATACATCTGGAAAAATGAAATGAGAAATTTAAAAAATTAAAATATAAATATTATACGAATAAAGAAAGTTTTTGGATTTTCATTTAAATCCAGGTACTAACTGGAAAGTAACAAATCTATTTCTGTTGGCAAAAACCATATGACTCCTTTAACTCTTATACTAAGATACACACACACTGTATATATGTGTATATATATATATATATATATATATATATATATATATATATATATATGTTGGAAAAACAAAGATACTGTCTCAATTGAACCATTGAAATGTGGATATCAAAACTCACTAAGATAAAGAAACCCGAAGAAGAAGAAGAAGGAAAAGTATATATATTAAGTATATTATTATAGTAAACAATAGTAAATGAATAGTAACTCATAGTAAATTAATAGTGTTCAAAATTTGAAAGGAAAATGAACAGACACACACTGGCACATGATAATAATAATGAGCTCTCAGGTAATGTAATTATTACAATAATTGTTAGGCGTATGATGTTTCTATCAAAATGTCTACCCTACACCTGTACATTTAACGACAGCAGCTGTTATTGGATTGAATTCCAACAGGTTTACAGCAGTTATATGAGCTCAGCTCGTAATAGATTTAGCAAATTTTAGCTAGGGAAGGTTATTTTTAGTTTTTAGCGTAGATTTCGTGTGTTTCCGTCTCCTCTCGCCGGTTTGGTCTTTCGCTAGACCGGTTTCGGCCGCTCGTCATCTTCAGTAGCGGTGTTAGTCACTTTTGGTACTTTGGGTGAAGTCCTTTAGTAGGATTAGCGGGGCGAATATGGCGTCGCTTTGGGAATTTATCTTTTCATTTATAATGTTGTTTTGCTTGCGTCATAAATGCCGAAAGTAACTGACATCGCTACTGATAATGGCGATCGGCCGAAACCGGTCTAGTAGAAGAACAAACCGGTGAGAGGAGACAGAAACACACGAAATCTACGGTATTCCAACCACTCGCAGACAACAAAACAGGTATGTTCAATTTAGTTTAGTTTTTTTTTATTATAATAAACGTCTGTATCACTATATAAGTGTGAAATATGAGAGCACAGTTGACAGACGGATATCGGTTTTTTAAAATGTAAAACTATTTTCAGTTCATCCTTTCAATTCTACCAAAGGACACCTTTCGGTTCCCTAGCTAATTCACGGTGGGCGGGTCACGCATTGTCATAATTCAGAAAAAGTGTCAACCGGGACACAAGTTATTTATAACCGAATGAGTTACAAAATGGAATACAAAAAAATAGCTTGTTGTTGTGCAACAATATTTGTGTTTCACGGAGGGTTCCCCAGCTTGTCTCAAGGTTCTATTTTAGTGTAATGAACTACGGTTACATAACACAGGCAGTGCGAGACGGTGTTTAACTGTCCCCTGTTTGCTCTCCTGTCTACCCGCCACTCTACCTTACTTAAACTAACCTTCATCTAACCACATAATAACCTTCGCGCATTATCTTCATTTACGGTCTCTCTCTCTCCCAATACGAATTGGGGCGCGAATCGTCTAATTGCATTATTTCTGCACCGAAATAACGGTGAAATTGTACGCCGCTGGGACAAGCGCTAATAGGCTTCGGCGTTTCGCCATTCGCCCAAAAAAAATAAAAAAAAATGGGAACGGGCCTCTATTTTACGGCCAAGTATTCCGAAACCGAGGTCTTTTGCCGGACCATCTTCAGTAGCGGTGTTAGTAGCTACTGAAGATGGCGAGCGGTCGAAAAACCGGTCTAGCAAAAAGAGGAGACGGCAGAACACGAAATCTTATCGTGTAAAATTATAATTTTTAAACTGTGTCGTAAATTTATATCAGTACATAAAATAATGCAGACTTCTATACAGTATTGGGTCAAACTCAAGATCTTCTCCATTAAAATATATATATATATATATATATATATATATATATATATATATATATATTGCTTTAATTGGCACAGGTTCTTTCATGATGAAATACTTACGCCTATATTCAGCTACAATCAGACAAACTGCCAACGGGCAATGTCTCAAACCTGCAAACTGGCGCCCATGGATAAATAATTTAGATTTAACGATTCGCCAACGATTTTCCAGGCGGTCTTTACTTGCATCCCTCTCCCCAGTTGTATGTATTATATCGTAAAAAAAAGTTTGAAATTATATGTAAGAAAAATAACTGTAATATTATACCGATAACGGAAACGGTTTACTAGATTTAATTACGCTACTGGAATATTGTTATGTAACATTGATGAATTTTCAATACGCAATGTTTCAAAAAGTTATTTTCATTTGAATTTTCTGTGGCACTGGGAATCGGCCATACTGTGTAGAATGCAATACTTCAATTTTTATACGGCTCTATATTAAATTTAAAAGAGCTACATCACAAAATTTAAATCTGTCTCTCGCACGAGATTTAGTAAGTATTTTTCTCTGTTATACTAAAACTGACTGATTACCAATCCACGCAACTAAACCAGGTATAAAATATAACTAATATTTACAGTTATTTTTTTACATATATTTCGAATTCCGGTGGTGGCTGCGATTTTACCCTAAAAATTTTATAATTTCAATCGTACACACAATTCAGCCATTTTTTTGTAACTATTCAGCAATAATTGATGGGCCCTCGTAAAACTGCGTTCACTAAAACGTGTTTCAAGTTTATCTTAAAGAACATTTTTCAATTATCATCGTAAACAATGAGGCCGGGAGCTGTAAACTCAAGATTGATATTTAATAATCGGGTGTAATTCAAATTAATGAAACGAAATACACTCGAAAAACGTATGCAATATTGTCCGAGAAGTGAGCCAATAATTCGATAAAAAAAACAAAAAAACAACTTGCAGCACTTGAGGTAGCCGTTGCGCACTCTGAATTTCGGTTATATTGATTGTAATAAAAAACACAAATTTGATAACAACAAAAAGGCCAGGGAATTATTTTTTTTAAAGATTCCTCGACATTGAAAATCTGATCTCGAACAATTCTATAGGCCAGTGTGATAAGAGAATTTAATTTGTTAGAATAAATACACTCGAGAGAAGATTTATGACAATGATGATGCATCTCTGGTTGGATTAATCTCGAAAATTTTAACCCTAAACTCAATCTCTTGACCATGATCAGGGACAATGGTCAGTGGGTTCGATTCCCGGTAGTTTTAATACCAAGAGGAGGATTAACGACACCTCACCTCCAGGTGTGTATATATATATATATATATATATATATATATATGCCCCAACAATTTGAAATGCTCTTCAGTCGGACCTGGAGCCCACTCCAGGGTGGTTTCGAAAAACACAGGAAAACTCCCGGAACAGCGGGGGGTCACAACCCCCGGGCAATGTTTTCTTTTCCAATAAATATATTGGCTTTAAACGATGAAATCCACGCGTAATAAATAAATAGCGCTCACCATATCGACGGTGACTTCGCCGACGACGCTCTTTCCATATTTGCTCCTGAACTCTTTGATTTTGGCAATTTCCTTGGGGATTTTAGCCGCCAGAATTCCTTTCAGGTCGGTCGACGTGTCCGCCGATATGTGACGACATGCCTGGATCGAGGGCAATACTAACTGTGAACAGTACAACGAGAAATATTATCACAGACATATTATACATGCATAAAAAATATTACATAGATATTAGCTGTGTTCGCTAATATTGGGTTGTCCGGAAAGTTGGTGCCGATTTTCGGTAGGTGGTATTAGGACAGGTCTGAATATATCGGAATGATTGGAAACAAATGACACGCATACATATTATGCCGGAGTCGGTACTTCGGCCATATTCCTTAAAATATGGTAGCAAACAAAGCGCATTATAGGCACTTAATGCTTGACTTTTTCCGAAAAGGCAAAAATGCCACACCAGCGGCAAACATGATATGCCCTGTTTATGGCGAAGGTGCTGTAGCCGAAAGAACTGTGCGGAAGTGCAGTTTGCTCGGTTTAAAGTCGGAGATTTCGATCTCGAAGATCGAGAACGCCCGGGTAGGCCGTCCACCGGAGACGAAGATCCGATTAAAACAGTAATCGAAAATAATCCACGCTCTAAACGACAATTTGCGGAAATGCTAAATAAATCAAAATCAACGATCCACGACCATATTGTGAAGCTTGGCGACATAAGCCGTCTCGATGTACGGGTCCCCCACGATTTAACGGAGAAAAATCTGCCGGATCGCATTTCCATTTGCGACTCGCTTTACAAACGCAACGAGGAGACGCCATTTCTGAAGCGATTAGTGACGAGGGATGAAAAATGGATAATTTACAAAAACGTCGAGCGTAAAAGGTCTTGGGGAGAGCGCGATGAAACACCTTTAACCACCCCAAAAGCCGGTCTTCATCCGAAGAAGGTAACGCTCTGTGTCTGGTGGGATTGGAAAGGGATCCTCTATTATGAGCTTTTACCAAACAACGAGACAATAAATTCGAATAAGGATTGCTCACAATTAGATGAAATTAAGAGAGCAATCGAACAAAAACGTCCTGAATCGGACGTTTAAATTTTCCTTCAAAATCGGCAGGAACTTTCCGGACAACCCAATATATATTTGCTACAAAGTACCAGTAGTAGCCGTCATTTTAAAATCGGTAAAGGTATTGTGTAAAAATCTGCATCTGTACGCATTTTTGGCACATATGGAATATCTGAAAAACTAACACCAGTGTCATCTCCCTCTCCCTCTCTCTCTCCCACACACACACACTCACACGTGTTCATTCACTCTCATGACAACAATGGATGACCTATGGACTCTCAATTCTGATGACGGACAATTCAAGAGGTAAAAAAAATACATTGTTAACGGATATAATGAATACCCTGAATAAATCATTTCGACAAAAACACACACACAAGTATTAAATAAAATTGGTGGTACCGTAAAACCATAAACTATATGTGTCCAAGATCTCCAATTATATAACCTCGACATGACTTACATACACATGCAGACATCATACATACGAATTAAATGAAATTAGTGGTACCGAAAAATATTTAAACAAATAATTTCGTCATAAAACCGAGAAATATTCAAGGTAAAATCGAACTAATGTGTCTAAAATGGCGTTGGGCCAGAAGCATAAATATGTGTAAATATATATATATATATATATATATATATATATATATATATATATATACATAGATATATATGTGTTAAATAAAAAGTTCTCGTTTTCAGAGAAATATACTGGGTAAAAATAGATCCTATATTGCTGGAGGCCGGCGCCACGAGGTCTGGGGCTTGAAATCGATTTTGAATTATCACGATCTCCCCTACAGACCACGGCAGTTATTATCCCACTGACGTCAGAATGGAAATTCACATTACTTTATTATTTCAAATCACCAAATATCATTTATTTAGATTAATCAGTATTTAATAAATATTCATTAAGTCGCACTAGTTCGTGATTCCGCCGTTAAATGAGGTTTTTTGCCCTTCTGGTGTTCTTTCGTCGTTAGGATTGGCCCCAATGATTACATATATATCAAATATAAAGAAATTCAATTTTTAAAATGGTTGGTTTTTGTCCGCTGTTATATTCTGTTATAGAAGTAAATTACGCACAAGGGTTATGGCTTTTATGGCACCAACGGCCCCCGGCTCGTATTAACTACAACCTCGCTCATATCTCACTTACACCAAGAAGATTACACCGAGAACATACAGTGTACATATGGGTCAGGGTTACCGTTCTTCGGGGCTGTCGTATTTCACCGTTCTTCCCACATTCTTGGGAGAGTCATTGTCTTTCTTGGTCTCTCGGCGACGGTTTCTCGGTCTTTGTCTTACATTATAAGCCAGCCACGACGAAGCAAGATATAAAGCGAGTAGATTTGAGTAGGGCTGAATTTGAAAAGCGGCGGTGAGGGTTGTCAAGGTTCCTCCTGAAGGTTTTGGCCTTCCGAAGAGAAGAAGAAGACAAGAAGATATAAATAGGAACGCTTCCAAACAGGGGCAGAAACCGCGCTCTCAAGAGAGTGTAATAGAGAGAGAGATCGGGGGGAACTCTACACAATAGTGCGGATATAATAAGCGAAATCAAGTGTAAAAGGATACGAGAAGAGGAGAGGAGTGCGTCGACTGAAGAAGGTGACGCAATCTACTGATCATGAAGTAAGACCGAAACAAAGATGGCGGTACCGAGTAAAGGCCAACTGATGATTGGGGCTACTGAAGAACCGATTATTGGGCTGGAGGGGATTTATTTCTGTTGGTGCGTCTAAATATCAACTTATAGATATATATGGCACTGGGAATGCATGACGAATATTCTGTGTATATTAAAAGTGTTTAAGAAATATTGAGGAAACTTATTTTCAATCAAAGGGGAAATAAATTTTCTCGACTCGGGTAATTCCCCCAAGTGTTAGCAATTCCCAGTCGGACTTTTCAAAACTAGTTGTTTCGCGATAACACCGTTCACGATAACCTATCATTAAGTGTGACCGAGGAGACGAGACCAACAGAGTAAAAACAAAAAAATTGTGAGCGAACCACGATTTCCCTTTTGGTTCGTGAATTCCAGTTAAATGCCTCTTCTGGCGACGCTACGTATCAGTATTACGTAAATTTTCAAATTTTCTATTGTCGCAACTGTACATTACAAAAAGCGACATTGATGCACGAGCAGCACTGATAACGAGTAGGACAATAACGGAGGAGAAACCCACCGGACTTTCCCAATTTTTCTACAATTTTATTTTTCCGGCACATTTACAACACAGCACATGTACAGTGTTGTAAAGTAATAATCTATTTTAAAATACCTGTTTTGTGGTCTGCGAGGGGTCGGAATACCGTAAACACACGAAATCTAATAATTTATTGTTTAAACCTAATTTCGATCTATTGTCCTGTAATGCGTGCAGTAACAAGCGGCCTATATTTACGCGTGAAAAAAATCTGCATTAACCGAGCAGAAACCGCCGCCATAATTCGCCCTAATACCGCAAAAGGAGATAAGAGATAATTGATAATGAAAAAGGACAAAAAAAAACAGCTTTAAAACGTTTATTGTGAAACGTCTAGACGTTCGTTCGGCGTTCGCCGCAAGGGCACGGCGACGCGAGTTTATATATACGCAAACAAGTGGGGGACGATTGAGCTTTTCAAACGTTAACAATGCGCTAGGATTTGAAAATGGCCTAAACATATCCGACCTGGCCAAGAAATGGACGATTTCCCGTTTAAAGGGAGGAATTAACAAAGACCACAGTCGTCGAAATACAAGAAGTCTGGAGGAATTTGGCCCAAGACTCGGTCAAGAGTGGACTCGATGGTGGAGTTAATCGCAATACTAACTAATATGGCTCTTAACAATATACAATCATATGAAATATGAATATATAAGAATATGAGAATTGTCCAATACACAGTCAACACTGGTCTCCAAGTTAAACATGCCCTGTATAAAGTTGAAAAATCGAAAACTTCTGTAATTTCTTTATTCTTTTTTTTTAATTTTAATACCTTGGGCTTAGCACTCTATAAATAACAGTGACATCATAATAATTATATGCATTGTAAAATACCTTTTCAATAGATTAGTGGGTCGTCAACCGCGGGACAATATGCGGAAATGACCTTTAAAAACATCGCCAATAATACCAGTATCAATATCGCCTGCTCTGGACTTCAAGGTATAAGCATTTCCTGCAGGTTTTTTTTATTTTCAACACGAACAATATGCGGATAAAACGAGTTGAATTCAACCCATTTCGACTAAAAAAATCGCTAAACTTTCCGAACCCGACAAAATTGAATATTGCTATATCAGCAAAGGCAATAACCCGAAATTGAATTTTGGTAATTGCCAAATTGAATTTTATATACCGTAGATTTCGTGTGGTTCTGTTTCCTCTCGCTGGTTTGGTCTTTTGCTAGACCGGGGTTTCGGCCGCTCGCCACTTCAGTAGCGGTGCCACTTTTGGATGTTTTTCGGGCATCCTCACTGCACTGTCACTGTCACCTGTACTGTAGACAGTACATCCGAAGCGGCAAAGTGACTAACAACGCTACTGAAGATGGCGAACGGCCGAAACCGGTCTAGCAAAAAACCAAACCGGCGAAAGGAGGCAGAAACACAGGACATCTACGGTATTCCAACCCCTCGCAGGCCGCAAAACAGGTATGAGAAACTGAATTTTTTATCTTTGAATACGCTGGTTTGTGGTGTTCGTTGTGTTTCGGCCGATCGCCGCCTCCAGTAGCGGTGTGACTCGGCCAAAATGGCGCCAATGTGGCTAACAACACTTCTACTGAAGCCGGTCTGGCGAACGACCGAAGAGAGAAGAACGCGCAATCTACGTTAATTTTTATTATGAATTCGGTAGTGAGTTAGCAGCGCCAGTTGTATCCCAAGGCCAGGCTCTCTACAATCAGACATTTTGCGTGACAGAGCCTAACGAGGCGCGCTGGGAACGTGCTCAAAAAACAAAATAAAAATTAAAAAAAAAGTTTCAACGAGGCAATGACGTTAATGCGATTGTGACGAGAGGGTCCATTAAATGTATTTTTTTGTCGTCCCGGTAAGTGGCTCTATGTAAGAGGTGGGCGTTAGCTCAGATTCGTTTTCCTCTAAATTGTTATTTATGGGATTTGACGAGACCATCGACTTGGTACAGAATATCGGTTGGTTAGGGCAGGGGGGAGGGGTCGACCCCCGGCTGTTCCGCGATTTCTCCCGCAATTGGAAACCACCTCCACTTCATCGTCGGCTCATTCTTGTCGGTCGGTCGTCCGCCCTTCAGTATGATCGTACCGATGATGACGGAAACATTTCAATGTAGCCCACTCCAGGTTGGTTTCAATACAGGAAAAATCCCGGAACAGCCGGGGGTCACAACCGATATTCTTCCCACGTCATGCGATCTCTTTTTTCATCTTTTTTATTTTTGCACAATCAACTTTACAGTTGAGTTGAGTTTGTTGTTGTGTCAAGTACAATTGATACATGTATATCTTTGACACGTGTTTGTCTCGATAAAGAAACCACCCAATGATGGCGCTTTTTGACACGATTTAACTACTTTCCGAGGTGATCTCTCTGGGCCGGTGGCGTTTAAGCTGTCGTGGTGGGGATAGTGGATGGGTAATAGAGGAGAGTGACTGAACAAGCAATTTAGGAAGAGGAGTAAGCCGGGAATGGAACTCGAGGAACCGGGATTCCGCGACTTCATCGACTGTCGGTATGTTGAGAGGTCATTATTAGTGGTGCGATTTGAAACATACCCGGGGGGAGCATTAAGGATGGTTCGAAGAACTTTCGACTGGAATCTCTGGATGCCAGCGTTGTCGGACGTCTCGGTGGGACCCAGCATATTTCTATACCGTATGTCTATGTCGGTTGTAATATGGCTCTGTATATTGTCAGTTTGTTACTTGAGGTCAATTTTGATGTCCGTTCTAGTAATGGTCTTAGAAGTTCAAATTTGCGTTTAAAATACCTGCTTCGTAGTTGGAATACCGTAGATTTCACCCCCCCCCCCCCTTTATATCCGAAAATCCGACACACTTAAAGCGATTAACAATATATTTCAACGCAAAGAAGACAAACAACATCCCCCAAAAATACAATAACAAGACACGTATATACACACACGACAAATAGACAACCACCACAGTACAAGTGACAGTGACAGTGCAGTGAGAGGATGCCCAAAAAACATCCAAAGTGGGAAAAGCGACTAACACCGCTACTGAAGATCGGGCGAGCGACCCTACGAAATCTACGTTATCGAAATTTTCGGTTTAAGTCGATTTTTTTGAGTTGGGTACGGGGATTCCACGTAAATCATGCGATCTTACCGGACAATGGAGAAAAACAGCTTGAATAAGGCAGTGATTTCACTGTCTGACTGGAGTCGAAAAAAAACCTCAAATTGCGAAATTTCAAATCGTAAAAGGTCTTACCTCGGTCATTTGAAATAGCGCCGCGGAGGTAGGAGGTTCTCTAGCGGCCTCCCGAAATACAATTTGGCAACCGGGAGTGGAACAATCGTGGGATAATGGGATTTAAAAAATCTCAACGAGGAGGATGCGGGCCACGGGGCCAACTTGGAACCGCCAACTGAAGAAGAGGCCCCGAACGCATTTAGAACACGGAGAGACTTGCATCAACTTTTGGAACGTGGCCGAGGCATCGGAGCCCCCATTCAACTTATCCTACACAATGTAGGCGAATTCTATATTTTTGTCTAAACTAAAATATAAATAGTTTCCGAATAACTGTTTTGTGGTCTGCGAGGGGTTGGAAGACCGTAGATTTCGTGTCCGTCTCCCCCCTCGCTGGTTCGGTCTTTCGCCAGACCGGTTTCGGCTGCTTGCAATCTTCAGTAGAGGTATTAGTCACTTTGGATGTTTTTTTGGCATCCTCACTGCACTGTCACTGTCACTTGTAGTGACCGAAATACCAGCGAGAGGAGACAGAAACACACGAAATAAAAGTTTGGTTTCTTTTTCCTATATAAAATATAACGTCTTTATATATAGTAGATCTTAGTCGGTTCCTGATTGGGAAAGCGCATATAAAAAGTAGATCTTATAAAAAATATAAATATATAATGGATTCTGCATAACGCCATCGTCAGTACCAGGAACGGGGGGGGGGGTTAGGCTACCAAAATCAAAGATAATTTATTTATTTAAATGTTTAAAAACTTGAAAAAATCGAACTAAAAATTCCTACAAGTTCCTTTATTTATGACGGTTATAATCCATGTACAATATTGTAAATATTTTTATTTAAATTGTTTAAAAAACTATATATATATATATATATATATATATATATATATATATATATATATATATATACATACACATATACATACCCCGAATAACTGTGTCAACTAAAAAAAGTTTTACTATGTTCGTAATGTTACCGTTACGTACGCCTGAAGAGGAAGTGGCCGCTTGATCTAAATGTGCCGGGAAAATAGAAAAATTATATTTTAGAAAAACTGGGAAAACCATTGGGTTTCTCCTACATTTTTGTGAACTCGCAACATCAATATCGCTTATTGTACTTTACAGTTGTGACAATAAAACAGCGAAAAACAATTCTTGTTTATTTTTTAAAAAATTCTCCTACATACGTGTCAACTGGAATAGAGCACGACCAAAATTCAATCGGCTTTTTTTATCGGCCGCTTATACGGCTTTTGAAAGTTATACAGGACGTACTAAATATTGTCCGGAACGGTTTCGGCATTAAAAAAACCAAAAATATATTTTATATTTAAATTTTAAAATTAAATTAAAAATGTATTCTCATTAACGGGGAGACTTCTCCTTTCACGAAACAAAATTATGGCACACTCCCAAATAGGGGGCGGTCCGTACCCGAGAATATCTCGGGTCTCAAGGTGGCCGCCTAAATCTAGTAAGTATACGTTTTATTACTTTATTATGCAAATTAATAAAAGATGATTTAATGATTTTTTTTTATTACTGCAGTATTTTTACCTACTCTCTCTCTCTTATCGGCGTGGATTTTTACGGCGTTCGTGAGATTCTCATTCAGTTATAGAATTGTTTCTAATACCCGAACTTATTATTTATGCCGAAAAAAAATGGCGAGAAAATCGAACAAACTAGGACAATAGTAGGACTAGGCCAAGGAAAGAAATAGATATCGCTTATCTCACATCACAATTTGTCTGAAGTGTCTCGTTAATAACACATAAAAATTTGTTATTGGAACACATACACATACAAATAATATTCAAATTAACGGTATTATACTTTGTTTATGCTCGCACGAAAAAAAGCACATATTATCTCAAAATTACGGAAACCCCAATTTTCTCCAATAAAATAATATATTATATATTCCACAGTATATATGGAGTGACACTGACAGTGCAGTGAGGATGCCCACAAAACATCCAAAGTGACCCAAAAGTGACTTAACACCGCTACTGAAGATGGCGAGCAGCCGAAACCGGTCTGGCAAAAGACCGAACCTGCGAGAGGAGATAGAAACACACGAAATCTACGGTATTCCAACAACTCGCAGACCACTAAACAGGTATTCTAACATAATTTTCTGCGTTTACAGTTTACACTTTTCACAGAACTGCAATCAAAACTAGGTTACAATTAATAAACACGGCTCGAACAAACAACATGGCCTATCAACAATCGACAGATGTTTTCATATCGAATTCCGTCCGTTAACAGAATCAGTGTAAAATAAAACCTGAACACAAAAATAAAAGGAATCTGTTAAGCCAACTGGATATATCGTAGAGGCAAATGGTCTCAGTTATTGTTCATTTCTCAAATTGCCCAAATTAGATATTAACCAGGTGGATGGTATTTGCCAGAATTTCATGTAAACAAATCTGAAATATATTTTCGCCATTTTTGTGCAGTTTATACGGTACAAATTATACCGTAGATTTCGCGTGTTTCTGTCTCCTCTCGCTGATTTTTAGGCCACAAAACAGGCATGTTAAACTCGGTACAAATTATAATTGAAGCGAAAATTCACTGCTGCCGTTGGGTTTAAAAACTGTCTACTGAAGATGGCTACTGAAGTCATCCAAAATTTTGGATCAATTTTCCGAAAAATCTGTCGGATTTAAATTAATTGAAAATACAAAAGAAAAACAGTGAAATTCAGCGAACCTAACTAACGTAACTGACCACTAACACACCACATCAATTAGTCATACTAACACTAGTGTTCGAAACTGATGTTCTTTGAAAATAGAACGATAACACCGATAACGTTCCCAACGAACGATTCGAAGTTGCGCAACAAAATATAACTGGATTATATCTATATCTCATTATATTTCAGCCCGCATAATGTACTAAGCCCCAGCCTTACCGAGTTTAGAACAAGAAAATGTAAATAAAATTCTACCGGGGAAAAATGTATTTACGTCTAGCCTGAGGTTTTCGGGCAGCAGTCGAGAAAACTTTTCGGCTTTTCGCCACCGTGAAAAACCGATATCAAAATGGCGTGTATTTTGGATTTTCCACTGAGGTTTCCAATTGATGGGACAGTTTACTTTTAGTTAGGAAGCGCTTTATTTACTTATTTTGTATTCAAATTCCCGACTACAATTTTTTAAAATATTAATTTTTTTTATATTTGTTGTTAAATATATTGTTGTATTCGGTGTTTTCGTCATGATAATTACAACGGTGACTGTACAATTGAAAGAGTGACAGTGCAATCCAAGCGCTCCCAGAAACGCCCAAAGTGACTAACACCGCTACTAAAGATGGCGAACGGCCGAAACACTACAGCGAGAATTACACGAAATCTACAGTATTCTATCGGTAGACCAGAGGACAGGTATTCCAAACTAATTATGTCGTTGTTTGTACCCGACGGTATTTTAAAATTGCGAAACTTTTTAATGTCTTAATCCTTTTATCGCACTCGCTTAGGCCAAAAACCCCTTAGGCTAAAACGGCTGTAAAGTTAATAACACTCTGACAAACAGTCTCCAAGCTCTGTATTCATCTTGTGACAATTAATTAATATTGAAATAATTTACAACGGGCGTTGCAAAATACTTTTTGTTTTCTTGTGACCTTCATATAAAATTATATTTAGCTACAGTGAGATTTACATGGGACGGAGATTCCACCCATGGATGGTACAAGTGGAACACCTGGCGTTAATGGGCAGTGAGGAAATCAGGCTGCCATTTCCTCTTAAGGGGAAGGCATTTCCAGTTGGACTATGCGGTGCCAATCGGTCTTTATGTTAGATTTCGTTAACTCCGAACGATAGGAACGCAGCATCGGTTCTTGTAAAGGTTCCTTAGCCGTTAATATTCTTTCGTACGAAGTATGAAATGACACACATCATAACGGAGATAAGATAAAATTGGTAAAAGGTTCTTCTAAGACTGCGGCTCTGAAAATGTCTCCGAAGTCAGTTGAGACTCTACGATCGTGGCGGAGGTATCAGGAAAATTTGTATAAAGTGATTTTGTTCCAACCCCGACAAAAATGGATATTAGGAGCGAAATCAGTTCTAGCGAAGATGAATTTTGTTAGGAGCTAACATAATCTAACATAAAGACCGATTGGTGCCTGAGAGTCGCCTTCCGACCGCAAAAGGTTAAAGGTGGAAATATATATACACTCTTAAAATATAACGTTTTTATATAATATAATTTATCAGTTTGATACCTTTTTTTGGTCTCTAAGCGGTTGGGAATACCGTAAATTTCCTGTTCCTCTGTCTCCTCTTGTCGGACGTTGGTCTATTTTTGGTTCGGCTGCTCGCCGTCTCTTAAACGCGATATTGCAACTTCGGTATTATTCGATCTAATTAGAAATTCATTATTTATTATCAATCATCTCATCGGCATTCGGAGGCACGCTAATTTTATTATTTAATCAGTGCAGAAGGATCATCTCAGTTCGTGACCGGGAATACTGTTCGAACCCACGTCGGAAAACAGATACGGCCACAGAATATTTTCGAAGCTCTGCACCCGACACACTAAAATAAAATGATCGATCGATTTTTCAAAAACATCGAATTCTTGGCACAATGTTTTACTACGTGGTGTTGAAAAAAAAATCCGTCGCATTGGGCTCAAATTCAATTTGTTACACTAAATACTCACTTAATAACGGGCAGGTGAGGAGGTACATAAAAGATGAAAAATTAGTCACGGCAATTACTCGTTAATTAATTACTATATATGGACTAATAAACCTAATATTGCCCATAAATAGTCCAATATAAATAAATATCTATCAGGGCAAGTTTATCGTCCAAATTGAGACCGGGGTAGCGCACCGACGTCAATTTTCTGTCTATTTTCTCTTTCAAAAACCGATCTAGCGGTGTCGGTGGCCAAAATTTCCCAATTATAATGCAAGATTATAAATAGACTTGACGCCTCACTCGCTCACTTACTTAACGACCCTGGCCAAGAAACTTGGCACGCGAGCCGCCCCAAAGTGCTCGGAATTCTTCAATAAAGAGCCAAAAACGATATAAAGCAATTAATGAGCCAACCAGTGTACGGGAAACGAAAGCCAAAATAGCGGTTAACGGGTGTCCGAGTGGGTCTGGAGAAATTAACCCGAACAACTTTACTATTACGTAAAAAGAAACGCTTTTTAAAAATATGTTTTAATGAGACATAAAAAGAAAACGCCTTACTCAAAATGTACCTCCTTCTTGGTCAATATGGCGCGTGCCATATATATATATATATATATATATATATATATATATATATATATACACACACACACACACACACACACACACACTGTCCTCTCGTTGCGAAACTTTTTAATCCTTTTATCGCACTCGCTTAGGCCAAAAACCCCACGCTAAAACAGGCGTAAAATTGACAGTCTTCAGCTCTGTGTTCATCTTGTAACAATTAATTATTATTGAAATAATTTACAATCGGCATAAAATACCGAGTGAAAATTCTTAGTTTGTAGTCATTTTTTTCTCTTGAGACCTTTACATAAAATTATATTTTATATAAACTAGAGCAAAAGACCAAACCGGCGAGAGGAGACAGAAACACACAAGAAATCTACGGTATTTCAACCCCTCGTAGACCACAAAACAGATATTCTAAACTCTATGAAAACATTACACGGCGCTGTAGCCGGATTTTCATAATTTTGTCGTTACAATTTTCAGTCATATTATCGTAGATATTATCGGCCATGAAATTGACAGAAATGTCCTTGAAAAACAGAAATTCAGACGCGAACGGACGAAAACTGATTTCGCGGAGTCCACATTATTACATTGGGCAACGTGCGGAACTAAAGCGCTCTGTGAACCGTAACCACTTCCTGTCGTTTGACCTCTATGGGCCAAAAAGAAAAAATACACTGTCACTATTATGTGCCTATTTTGTCCCTACACTATAATGTGTCACTATATCCCGCTTCAATTTTCAATAGTGAAAACCATTGTAGGGGGGGCAGCGCTATTTTTCATCAATATTGACTCTAAATAATAATAATATTAAATTATCAGAAAATGCATATCTTCGCAAGATGGAAAAACGAAAACTGATAATCGGAGACAAAACTGAAGAAACGAACTTAAGCTTTATTAAGATCATATACTCGACCCGTAGTGTCGACCCGTCCAACTATACTGAGTTTCCGATAAGTTTCAGAAAAATATTATTTACATGACTAGAATTTTCTAAAAAAATCCGCACGAAATAACCGGACTTGAGCACAGAACAATTTTTCATGTTTTGTGGTCTGCGAGTGGTTGGAATACCGTAGATTTCCTGTGTTTTTATCTCGCCGGTTTGGTCTTTTGCTAGAACAGTTTCGGCTGCTCGCCATCTTCAGTAGCGGTGTTAGTCACTTTGGATGTTTTTTGGGCATCCTCACAGTACTGTCACTGTCACTTGTACTGTTCAACGAAGGTCTAGCAGCGAGAGGAGACAGAAACACACGAAATCTACAATTTTTCTGTTTTCAGCGTTGAAACTATACATATATAAAACACACGGAAATATAAAAATTGCACACGTCCGCAAATTTTTCGGCTATTCGCCACGTTGCTACTGACGGTGGTGAATAGCCGAATCGTATCTTTCACAATTACAGACAGATCAACAACACACTTCTAGTCCGGAGTGTCAAGAATTGGAATCTAATCATCTCGTCGTTTTATTAACTTTATGAATTGCACCGTTTATTGCACGCTGAACGTTGAATTTTCAAAAGGGAACAAACGCAAACAATGTTGTTCAACGCTTTGAACAACGGTGTATATTTAATTAGTCCGTTGTCGCCTCTTTATCTCCAAAAGAAGCGAGTTAATATAAAAATGTTTTTAAATTATATTTCGAGTAGCTTAAAAAACTTATCTTCACCCTATTGATTCAAGTGCACTTTGCTCGATATCGAAGATTTCGACGGGACACAGCGCACGCATTCATTTTATTGTATCGATAGGTATTAAAAAACGATTTTTTTTCACCTTTTATTTTTGTACAATCAACTACAAATAGTTATGGGTACAAATGTTGAATGTATTTTTATTTTTCGTGTGAATGTCACGATAGAAGAGACCACCCAATTATGGCACTTTTGACACATGAACACTTTACGGACTCCTGACTATGGAGATCTCTAGGCCAGTGACCATTTCTGTCGATTTCATTCTATAGAATTTGTACATATTTATGTACACGTTTCGGAACTCCTACCGGTACCATCGTCAGGATGGATCATATATATATATATATATATATATATATATATATATATATATATATATATCATGATATAATTCTATAGAATGAAATTGAGAGAAATGGTTTTTCCAGAAATTCAAATTCGGAACTGTTTAGTAAAATTATACTGTACATAATGTAATAATTAATACATTTATTTATTGCTTGAATTTTATCGGATACCGTAAATGGCGGCCCGGTATCCAAGGATTACGCAATACGAACTTAATAATGGCGGAGGAATAGATTGAAAGTTCAAAATGCGATCTCGGAAGGGGCAAAAGTGTGCGCATGAAACGGGAAAGTGATACTTCCCCGTGTTGCGCAACGGAGACGGCTTTTTCTTTCACCGGCGGCCCAATTCTGAAAAGTTGTTCGAAAGCGAAGCACGAAGCTCTCTTTCGCGCTTAGAAATAAGACTTTTATGCAAAGAAGAAACAAAAAAAACGTTAATCAATAAAATTTTTTCAAGAAGATTGGATATACCGTCGAATCCCGTCGTTTTCTGGTTTGCGTTTTCTGCCGTGAAATGGAAATTAACTTGAATAAGGCAAACTTTTAAACCGCTAACAAACGGGTTCTCGTCAATTCAGATTTCTAAAGAATGTAAATACAGATCGATTGGCAAATAATTTCGTTGCATTTAAGCCAAAAAAAAAATCATTTCACCGCCGCTTCTATAGCGCAAATGACACTCCATTTATTTTTCTTCAAATATACAAAGAATATTGTTGACAAATGTTTAATAAACAATAAAGCAGCCCTTCCTACATTTATATATGCGAACGTACTCGAAATGTACTCGTTTTGTGCAAAAAAACAAGTTAATCGAGAAAGTTCATCAAGAATAACTTATACAGTGCAGTGAATTTAGTACCAGTGACCGCTACCGGAGGCCGTGGTCGTGGCCACTGCTGACTGTATCTAATGTCGATGGCGAACGGCCGAACTTTATTTGTGTCACTCTAACGCATGATACATAATTTAATGTATCATTAATACGACATTTCGTAGAGAAAGGCCAAATTTTTTGGGGGCCCGTTCACATTTAAATTCTTTAACTATCTGATATGATAATTTCATCTAAAAGAACAGAATATAGTAGATTTCTAAATCTGTCTCCCAACACCCAAATTAAAACAAAATTTACAGAAAACAATACTAACCTTTTAGCATTGGTAACAAAATGTATAGCTTTAAGAAAATTTCTTATGGGCATATTTTTTATTCTGGTTGTTCAGTATTTTAGTTATACAGTCTTTAGTTGGTTTCTTATTTTATAGTATATTATTGTTGAAGTAAATATTATGGTTGCATGTGGGCCTGTTTTTAGTTCCATTACATCTATATTGAAGGATCAGTTCAGTATGTCATCATTACTACAATTATACCATATGCTGGTTTGATTAATCTCGTACAGTTTGTTATTTGTTGTCTGTGACCATTTTTTTTTCTAAAATTGGATTTTAGAAAACTCCAAAAAAAAACTGGCTCATATCTTTCAGGCCATGTATGATAAAAAAAAGAAACAAACAAGCCATAACCTTATCTCGGGCTTATTCAATTGCCATTTGAAGATATACAGAATGGCTAATTCAAAAATTAAAAAAAATAAATAAAAGGAGCAGCCGTAATAATTGCCACTCGGTGCAAAGTGATTACGTAAGAAACCAGGAAAATTGAGACAGATACTTCAGACAGAGAGAGAAAAAAACAACAACATTGCTTCGTGCAGTATTTTACTCAATCATTAAACAAAAGAATTGATTGCTAATCATTTGACCAATGTTTACTTGTTTTTTTGTATTCAGCAGATAAAACAAAATAAATGATTCGGGATTCTCCTCGAATTAATTCAAAACCACAAAGTGACTCAAAGCATTATTAACTCACAACAGACTTTTAAGTGTACTTAAAAATGTGGAAAATACAAACTGAGGTCAGAGGAAAACCTGAGATGCAGGATGGAAAATATATTTTAGTACAATTCTATACCAATCCAACTTCAGTAGTATCAACTGAAAGGTACAAAAATGTACAATACACAATAAATAAAGTACAATTATTTATAATGACAAAGCAATTGGAATGTGAAATCAACATTCCTCTAAATGTTATATATAATGTTAATTAGGAAATTATAATATATAATACAATTTAATACCAATCTTCAGCAGTGTCAACAAATCTTAATATTTCCAATAAATAATTCAACCAATAACTTGGTACTGAAAGGTTCAAAAATGTATAATACGCAATAAATAAAATACAATTATTTATAATGTTGAAGTGATTGAAAAGCGAAAACAAAATTCCTCTAAATAAAAAACTATGAAACTATAAAATGAAATTATATAGAAACGAATATGAATTTGAAATCATTAAAACAATTATATACATTCCACTTTTATTATATGAGTTATAATTTAGGACAACAGTTTTAGTTCACCGAGAAAGTGTCAAGTGTCTGCTCCACTTCTCTAATTCTGTTATTTGTGTCAAGGTTGAAAATTTGAGAAGGCCACAAATTCTAACTAATATTACTAAAAAAAAATCAATTATACAAACAAATGATATAGAAACAAAGAAAAACTGAAGCATCTGTTATGTTTTCCAGATTAGATTCCACAGGGCAAAATATCAAAAAAAGAAAAAACTGATAAGTTAACAGTAGAATATCTCACAATTTAGTCAGTAGAAGATTGTGAAATAATAGCCATCTGTTTTTGTAGTTACCCGGTTTTATGGCGACAAAAATAATTACAATTTCTACACAGTTAGGTAATTAATTTTCATAAGTTTGGTTCGGTCTTTTGCCATCTTCAGTAGCCGTGTCTGGCACCGTCACTTACTTCGCTTGTACTACCAATTGGGTAAGTGACGGTACAAAACGGCCAAGTGCTACTGAAGACGGTGGGCGGCCGAAACCGGCGAGAAGAGTACACACAACAGGTATTCCGAACTGATTTTCGACGAAAGACGATATATATAATTATATATAATAATATATAATTATAATATATTAAATAATATATATATATATATATATATATATATATATATATATATATATATAAGTTATATGTAATTTCACGAAAGACACTAGACTCTGTACACACAGGCATTCGGTGTTAAAACAGTTATCCCACTTCTTAAAGGTGATGACATCCTATTTATCGGCAGTCGCGGGCAAATTATAACCAATTTGTACTACAACAGCAGCTTAAGAGGGGATCCTAAGATTGAAATCTCGAACGCGGCGTTCTCACAACGCGGACACCGCAAGAATTTCCATTCATTCCCTTCACCGTTCATCCGGACATCCCCGGACGAGGCGCTAATTCGCCCCCTCAACCCACTGCACCATAACCGCGTTTGTTTGTTTTCAACTCCCGTCTATCCCACAATCATCATCGTCCCGCTCTGCTACAGGATCGCAGTCTGTCGTGAACGCGTCCTTGGAAGGCGATTGGCGTTTATTTGCTTATTCAAAAAAATCAACGGAATTATTGCCGCAGCCGTTAAATAATGACGAACAACAACCGGGTCGGCGTGACCGGCATACAGAATCCCGGGGGGGAGGAGGGCGAAATTGATCACAGCGCGCACAACAATTTACTATTCACCGTAAAGAATTTATGACCGGAGAGTATGTAAATCCACTTGAGCGATCGCTGCATATATCATCCATCTTGAACAGTATTCCCATCAGGCTAGTGTTACTCCGAATATATATATTTTATTTAGGGTTAACAGGATTCAATCAAGGGGGATAACAGGAACCGGGATTCTATTAATTCATTGACTGTAGGTATGTTGGGGTTGGTGTGAACCATGTGCTGGATACATACCCGGATCTCCGGATATAGGAGCTAGGTCGGATGTCTCGGCGGAACGCTTCGGACGTAGCGCATATAAGATGAACCTATCTTGATACGCCGCTTTCATATATAAAAAATGGGAAAAACCGCGGGATGATTGTACAAGAAAAAAAGGCGGGGAGATAAAATGTGGGGAGTGAGAGGATTTTGGGGAGCAATGAGCCATTGAGGACAGCACACTGTCAAGGCCAGACCATCTGTTACAAGGACATCTCGAGTTTGCTAGTGTTCGTAATTTTCAAAATTCACTTTCACAAGACCCCTCCTCCCCCGGTTCCAAAAATATTTTCATTATCAACTCAATGCCTCTGCAGTTTAATTAATCACAAACTCCAGCTGTGTTCTACACAGCAGAAGATGCAGAATTGTTTCCAAAAACAATTATTTTTTTAAATCGAATATTTAAGGTTAAAATATCCGTATCCAGCATTGTTGGAACAATGTTGAATCATCGGTTTTGCGATCAAAAATTTTAAATAGCAGAGCCGAAATTTTATTTTTAAGTGGTAGAGAGAACGGCGGTTTGAGTGCGTGATTGGAGTGGGATTTAGCGCAGACTACACTCTGACAGATGGCTCACGGTTGAATCTACATAAGAGGCCTGAAAGTATTATATTAAAGGAGGATTACAGCTCTAGTGGCGTCTGTCTGCCTGTCTGTTCGCACTTCTTTACATAGCATTGAGAAATCGCAGGTACATTGATTTCTTCTGCGACCAAACACAGTGAAGGAAATGTCTGTCCCAGTGTTGTTGAATGGCACTCAAAAATGGCATAAAAGACAGCCAACCGTTTATTCAACCAGGGGACAGGGATTTTATTTAGTATAGAGGACTGAAATTAAGTATCATGATTAGAGCAAGATACATTGCAGTACTTTGGATGAGTACAATTACAAATATCAATCACTTCCATGGTATTAATGATTCGAACAAGTTTGTGTTTCAAACTCAAGAATTTTCACAGTAAGCTAAGATACACATTTGCTCTCTTCTGGTATACCAAATAATTTTTTTTTTCAAATTTCAAAACAGCATTTGAAAATAACTACATTAGAAAATTCCATAAACACTCTCCGGCTTTCCATGAATTAACATTAAAATTTAATCATAAAATTATCTTCTATGAAACAATAGAATATCGAACTCTATTTCAGAGTCACAGCCGATTTCAGACAGAAAGGCATAAACCATGTTGTGAAAAATAAAACATTTTTCTTTTTAATATTTAATCAATTATCGGATGGCTTATGAAATTAGGGTCCATTACAAATTTCAATGAACAAGATCGGGTATAAAATTCAGGAGAATTTTTGCTGTAAGCTAAACTCCTGTATGTTTTTCACCGATAATAAATTGAAAGCAGACAGACAGACAGAATATTCGGTTTAAGTGGCTTTGCCACAAAGGATGCCCAGTTGGTGAATGTGAACTGAATACTAAAAACCTAACCACTCCCATACAAACAATATGTGTCCTCCTTTGGAACGCACTCAAACCAAAACGCTTCTGTGAATATAACAATAGGATTAATTAAAAATGATTTTACAGCAACTGATAAACTGTTGAAATATAAGTTATAAGTTGGCCTGAGAAGCACTAGAGGTTACCTGGATATGGTTAAATTGATGACTACTGTATTTGACTAAACCATCACAATGAATTTACAGAGGACATATTTCAAGAAATTCAGCTGACATTCTATTTTGTTCCGGAAAAATTGTCTTCCGTTAATTCAAAATCTTGGCCACAGATGGCAGCGTTAACAGCCTATTTTTTTTTCAAAATGGGTGGCAAATAATAAAAGATTTATTAAGATATGGCGAGACTATAAGTTAAAGTGTGTAATTCAGTCCGATGGGTACAAATAAACTCCTGCCAGTATAATGGATAGCTCGGATTATCCGTCATGTCTCCGACATGAGGCCTAATAGTGATCGTTAATCGCTAATTATAATGGCAGGGTATCAAGGTTCCCGCAAAAGGTCACGCCACATTATTTTTATTTCGCCATCGCAGAGATAATAAAACACTGTATACCTTTTGCATATCGCTGTCCGCAGTTTTGTCTATAATTCGGTATACATTTATGATTCGGAAAAACCAGAAAACCAAAAAAATAATCAGGTTAGGGTGAAAAACGTTTAGTGCACGAGCTGAAATGAAGATAACAAATTAGGCAAAGTGGTTCCCATTATTCAAACTGTTAGTATTATTACCTTATCAAAGGTAATCGCGGAAAAATCAATTTGGTCCAAACTACGAATAATTATCCCAAATTAATTCAAAATTTTGTGGATTCTATTAAAAGGAATTTCTTCTTCAAAGTATGCCATACTTCAGTTGAATTTGGTTTATATTTTTATAGCCTATTTTACATTTTATGTATAACCTATATATTATTAATATTAATATATAAGAATATCATACTTTTAAAAGGATAATATTAGGGTCTTAATATTTATTACAATAAAAATTTTGTGGAGATGAATCTAGTTAAGATTTTATTCCAATAAGACCACTTTCTCACTCTTTTATCCTCAGTTAAAAAATATTTAATGTCGAATCAGAAATCCAATTTCAATATTTGTCTGACTTTGTTCAAAACCCTTTACTCTTGAATGACTTTTGCTAACACCTGTTCCCCTGCTGGTTTGATTCCAGCTGGCCCTGATTAAGTGACTGAGTAAAATTCTATCACCGGAGAATCGCAATTTTCATTCTAAAATTATCGATTGTTTCGGAAAGCTGTGTCTTTCAGGCAGAACTAGTCTGAAAAACTCCTTTCTATTTAAACGTCCCAATGACGAACAGGCCTGTAAATTGAAACCTAAAAATAGTTGGGGAAAATAGAAATCAAAGTTTTCCACATTGATACAAGAAAGGCACCTCTGCTCTATAAATAGACCACTGGGCCCCTGTATAAAAGCGTTTTCTGTGTTGTTCAGATTCAAATCTTTAGGCCCGAAAATAGCCCCCGGTGAAATACAACTCCTATTTTGACCTTTCATTTGGAAAAGGCATAGAACTTTCCGAAAGCCAGTTACAAAACCTCTACATAACTGCTAGAAATTTTAATTGCACCAAAGGCAGATTCATAGTTTGGTGAAAATTTGTGTTGAGTTAAAAATTTTTACCCGACAGAAACTCCGAATTCAGTATTTAAAAAAAAATCTAAATTTTATAATAGTTCAATTTAGGCCGTATTTAGTCTATTGAGGATATATTAGAGAGATAAAAAAGTATTATTTATAAAACCGAATTGGGAGATAAATTAACCACACTACACACAGACATTATTACAGCTGATATTACACACATCCTTATCCTGTCGAACAGGAAATGTTCCTTTTAAAAAAACTTGAAGGAATGCAAGAAAATGTATTTCAGTGCAGGGAAATCCTCCGCTCGCCCCCTGGGGACTTATTTCAAGTGCCACTCCAATCAAAGCCAGGACACTGAGATAGGGGTGGGGGGAGGGGCAATGTGAATAGCACTCTAAGCAACCCTCCGACTACTTAGGGGTTGTTTTAATGACTGTGCACCACCACCAAGGTAAAAGATAATTTTTTTCTATCGCGGAATTCAATAATTTCCCCAGTTTCAAATACCCCACTGTAGTAACAATTATAATATATATAATAAAAAATTTAGATTTTTTACAAATATTTTTAACAAATACCAATTTGAATTTGTATTAGGAAATATTTTTTCACACACACAAATACACTTCATTAAGAGTGCCAAAAAATTCAAAAATAGATTTTTGGCGAACTAGTTCATTGAATATATATATATATATATATATATATATATATATATATATATATATATATATATTTCTTTGAAAATTGAAATTGTCATACAATACTGATGATATTCTGAAAATTCATTTAACACTTGCCAGTCTGTTTTATCTCACTTTTGACAAAAATTAAACAGATATTAATTTATAGGAGTAGATTGGTATATAAAAGAAATATTATTTTAATGCACAATGCATTGAGATTACTGAGAAAATATCAAAACTAAATATTTTTATAAAAAAATATATGAACTCTCCAGGCAGAAAGGACACTTAAATTGCATTCAGTAGAATTGAATCTTTTTTTTCAAATTGAATTGTCTAACTTATATTCTGAAAATTCATTCAAAACTCGCAAGTCTGTTTTATCTCACTTTTGACGGACAATAATTTATAGATTGATGTATCCGGAAGCATTGAGAGATTACGGCAAAATCAAAATGGATTTCTTACAACAGATCTGGAAATGTGGCAAACTAGTTCATTGAAAATAAATATATAGTTGAATTCTTGTGGTAGAAAGGGCACTCATGTTGTGTAGAATTAAATCAATTTTTCACTGAAATCTTCCAAGAGACAAGTTGTCCCGTGACATAATATTCGAATATTAGTTTGAGTGTGATCTAAATGAGCCCATTAGGTATAATGAGATTTGAAAGTAAAGGCACTACGGGGAGGGGAGGGAGAAGGGTGCCGACCCTAAGGGTCAAAAATTCGTAGATTTCGTGTGTTTCTGTCTCCTCTCGCTGGTCTAAGCAAAAGACCAAACCGACGAGAGGAGACAGAAACACACGAAATCTACGGTATTCCAATCTCTCGCGGACCACAAAACAGGTATGTTAAACTAGTCAATAAAGTTACTGTTGAATCGATATTGAGAGTGGAGAAAGTCGAAAAAGTTTTCCTAAAACACTCTTCCCCCCCTTCCACCAACCAACGTCAATATAAAAGTTTAAATTTAATTCGTCCTTTACGAGGCCGTCCTACGGATATAGAACGGAGGGGGCGATATTATTTTTGGATTTGAGGTCACAGAAAAAATATATATATTATCGATTTTTTCGGTCCCTAGGGTAGGGGTAGGGGCGGTTGAAAAACTACCCCCGAGCAAGAGCCCGGGGAGTAGGGTGATCCCCGAGGGGGTAACGACTCGAAACTAAGCAGAAAGTGTTACGGTAGGAGTTTCGGGTCGGACTTTCGAAAAAGAGAGCACTTACTTGGTTAGTTTCCGCTACCCTGGTCGCGGTCGAAACGAGCCTGGTCAGAATTCCCATTGATGTCTAGGTTGGAGTCGAGTTTTCTACCGATCTTAGATCTCTTGTCGGGGGCGGCCGGAGAACTGATGTTAATCGGGGGGTGTCTTTCTTTTCTCTTTTCTTTCTCTGTACTTTAGCGAATGGGACAGCAGAAAACGGGAGGCGACACGAGTTGACTGGGCCGAGAGCCGAACTTGAAAGACTGACTGCCGAGAAGCGTTATAGGGGGGTCACGTGATTCCCAGGGCGGCCAACGGCGCAGCTCCCAATTTACCTACTTTGCGCTCGGGCGAAAATTCTGACCTCACCTAACAATTTCTCGTACAATAATTGTAAATAAGATAGTATAAATAATCTTAAATGTTGATCAAAGTTGAATAAAATGGAATTCAATGGATTTTATTTTTAATAAATATTATTCCGATTATATTCTTTTATAATACATCTAACAAACTTTTATCGAGTACGAAATATGTATATTTTCTCCTTAAAGTTTTCTATCATAATTTTTATTTCTTATTGAATCTCAAAAGCGTTTATTTTCTGGATGACGTTCGGTTTTTTTAGGTACTCTTTTTACTCTTTTAACTTTTTTTAGGTATTTTCCCGAAGGACAAATAGGACAGACACATTTCAACGCTGGGCGAGGGTTAAAATCCCGGTAGGGGGACTTTTCATTCAGTTGAATTGATACTAACAATATTAGGCATAATAAAAAGCATTAATACAGGCTTTCAAATACTCTGCCTGTGCCAAGGAATTTTTTATAACTTTAAGTGGACTGTCTGGCATCACTGAGGTTTGATAAATGACCAGTCACTAATACTCAAATAATACTTTTACTCTTACTTACAGTATATTTTAATTACACGTTCTTATACCTTCTTAAGCCTTATAACTAATCACTAGAGTTTTGGAGCTTTTAAACATAATCTCTGCTGTAAAAATTTAATGAAGGTGGCATTAATAATTTATATTCGGTGTATATTTCAGTTTGAAACTCTTGTTGATCTGGAATTTTCAGATACATGGGATTTAATTGCAGCATTTTTTTGATAGCGATAATTAACTACACGCTTTTTTATTTGGCTTTCTTAATCGGTTTACGATTGCACTACTAGCCGCTTTATTGTTATTAAATTAAAATACTGAATTCTTTTACTTACTTCCCATGGGAGACGGCCATATTGGAATCCAGCCACCCGAAGGATCCCCCTCCGTTACGAATAAACCTCTTGTAAATCTGTACGTTAAAATTCAATTTAAATTCCCCGGAACGTTCGAATCAGCGGTTTAGTCGGTATGTAACATTACGTAATATCTTTACAGTTGAAGGTTCATGGCCTTTATTTTCAACCTAAGATTTCCCGCAAGGACCCAAAAATGTACTACTCAAATTGGTTTAAAATAAAGTAAAACGCAAACAAAATCTTCGAAACAGGTACCTTCGTTTTAATATTTTTCTCTGAAACTTTCACCTGAAGCTCTCTCAGTTCAATCCATTGAATTCAGTTTCAAATTTCTGGCACTTTGCTTTCACACTTTGAACATATCATAATTTTTAACCGTCTTCGAGTTACATTAAAAATATTATTTTATGCCAATAAATAATTTAATAATTGTTCACAGTTTAAGAACTGATTCAGCATTGTTTTTCCATTTAACATTCAATAATACTTTCCATTAGTCAGTGAAATCTAAAAATAAACAAGAAATGTTTTGATGATCTTTCAATTATGCACTTTAAATATTGTGTTTTTCAAAAATTCATTAGTGCCATAAAGACAGTGCTAGTGAACAGTAATCATTCATAATATTCAGTATTCATTTGAGTAATACATGGTTGTCTTTATTAATACATAATTACAGCTAAAATCAACATTAATTCTATTTTTTCTATTTTAATGCTTAATTTTGCAGTTTCGAATTATGTAGAAATTAAGGTTTCCAAATTAATTTATAAATAAATTAATAGAAACAAAAAAAATTGATGTTATCTTTAAAATAATTCATAAAGCGATGTAATAACTGACATGATACAAGCAAAGACTAATAATTTCAAAAATTGTCTGTTTGTTACACTTGTTCTTCATGAAAGAAAACATTCACAATTATTCTGATATATACAATTACTGGTAAAAAACTAATTGAAATGGTAGTTCTGCCAATTTATTTCAATGCGTTTCCTATAATTTATTGTATTTTCCTTATAGTTTTCTATTTAATTTAAATAAATAAATTTGTAGTAACAACAAGAAAAGTTGAATACAAATTGAAAAAAAACAAACCGAAAAACAAATCTTAATTTTGGACTTTTTAATTTATTATAGAAATGAAATGTTCAGAATGAATATATTCCTGAAGTAATTGGGAGACTCTAAAAAGAGTTGTAAAAGCATTGTATTTCAAAGCTGAACTTTTTTTCAAATCTTAGTTATATTAAAATGTATGCCTATACATATTTTAAAATAATTTATAATGCAATAATAAAAAATGTAGAACAAGGTTTGTTTTCTTCCTTCTTACCATTAGTTGGACAAAATGCGATTTACTAGATTTAAGTATTTGTATTCCTTTGAAAATGTGCTAGTTTATTATTTTCTTAAGGTACAGTTTTTAATTCTGATTAATTGTCTGCCCATACTCTATTATGGTATTGTTTAAATTTGTGTATAGTTTAAATATTTATCTTAAAATAGACAAATCAGTATGACAAAATGCTAACAAAAATATTCCATTATATATATATATATATATATATGTATATTTATTTATTATATAAAATATTACATAATATATTATATATATACTATGTATGCATATATATATATATATATATATATATATATATATATATATATATATATATATATATATACATACATACATACATACACACACACACACACACACACACACACAAATATCATATTAATTGTATATAATTTTGTAGGTTTTAACCATTAATTATCAATTTTAATTTCCATTTCATCACTTATCCCTTGATCTAACTCAATTCTGCCAGGTATTAATAAATATAATATATCTAATAAAATGAGAATAAAATATAACATATATTTATATAAAATATAATATAAATAATTTATATATAAATATATATGTACTACGTATATATGACTACATATATGTGTATATATATACACAATAATATTATATAAATTATATATAATTTTATAGGTTTTAACCATTAATTATCAATTTTATCACTTATCTATTTATTTAACCCAACTCAACCGACTTAGGTTCTAACCAGTCACTTTTCTTGGGATAGATTTAGACCCAATCAGTCAATTTTCTTGAGTTAGGTTTAGGTTTTAACCCAAGTCAATATTTCTGCGCTTTAATCCAACTCTTCCAGCTTAGGTTCTAACCCGAGTCCATTTTCTTAGCTATTATCCGAACTCCTATCTATATTTCCGGATATTTCCTCCTAATGGAATTGTTCGATCTATCTATCGGCGGTTTTTCCCCGAAATGGCAAATATTTTTATTTATTATCACCTTTGATCAGAACGGTGCTTCTTGACCCAACCGCTGAAAGTTTGGTGGAAATCGGTTCAGCTGTTTGGAAATGCATAGCGAAGACAAAGACAGACAAATGCCATTTGACAAATATTATATAGATGGTGTAATTTTCAACTTGGGTCATTAGTCAGGCAGAATACATTGGACTAACAACCAACTAGCTATTAGTTGGACTAATGACTGATGCAATCAGGTCCATGTTAAATACCTGATTAGTTACCCTAATCTTTATAAAATTATTTGAGTTTTGAGCAAAGCCGAGCTTCAAACAAAATATTTTATATTATAAACAAATTGTGTTCTATTCATTGGTATAATAAATTGTAACATTATAGTGTTTTAATATTTTTATACGATTTTATTGCAGGAATTGACAATAAAAGGTGGTTTAAAACAAATCTAGTTATATTATTTGAATCGGAAGGTTATATTGTTTAATTTTTACTCCATATATCGATTAAGATATATAGATATATTTTGTATTAATACATTTGTAACAAACTTATATATATATATATATATATATATATATATATATATATATATATATATATATATATATATATATATATATATATATATATATGATAATTTTGAACTTTGGATTAATTTAACATTTTTTTAATGTTATTCTTCTTATTAAAGAGTGTTGAAATTTGAGTCCATCTGATTTATTTGTCATTGAGATTTAGGTCATCACTAGGTCAATTGTCTTGCTCACTTATGTTCAATTTGGATGAAATATGTATGCGTTAAATTAATAAAGTCTATAATTTAAATATATATACTCGATGAAGGTTAATAGTTTTTTCCTGATAGATAATCTCTAGTTCATATTTAAAAAGATAAAGTGGCTAAATATTGAAGACACTTCTGCGTTTGCTGCAGTGTCTAATTTTGTGTTGTGTAATTTTTACATTTTTTTGATAATTGAGAAAATACTAATTTCAATATTATTAAATTTGCTGTTTCGAAATTGAAATTTCAGTTAGATTTGAATCAATAAAATTGTAAAAATTCAGGATTTTTTGTGGCAAGAAAAGTACGATGAGTGATTGACATAACTTTTCTGTTATAATAGTAGGTATACCGTAGATTTTATGTATTTCTGTCTCCTCTTGCTGGTTTGGTCTTTTGCTCACCCCATCTTCATTTTTCACATCAGAATCTGTTGTTTTTTTAGAAGTTGGAATGAAGTTTAAAACAAAATTGAGAAATAATTCTTGTAAAATGAAGATTAATGTAAGCACTAAAAAAAAAGAGCTTGAAAATGCATTTATCATTAAGCAAATTGATACTGAATTATTTCAATGTCAATTAAACAATATATTCAATTCAATCATTTATGAAACAATTTATGATTGAAAATTGTATGCCAGTACATAATTTTCAATTATTCACTGTGTAGAAATAAAAAAAATCAATTTTTAACATCTGTTTGACACTAGAAGTGGTACAAATGCAACATAGGCATTTAATTCATGAAAATGCTTTTATCATTAAGCGAATTAATATACATTAGCCAATACTCAATTATTTTTTAATGTCAATCAAATAATATATTCAATTTAAATATTTATTTAAACAGAACACAATTAATTTGAAATTAATATTTTATTCCAATACATTATTTTCAATTATTTCCTGTATAGACATGTTTAAAAAAATTATAACACAGGCAGAAGGCAGCCAATATGTCCGTCAAATCTGTTGACCGAAAGCTACTGGCGATGGCGAGAAACCGCAATTTCGAGTTCCAGAAAACCACACGGAGCAGAATACCAAACAGGTATTACAAACTGTAATCTTTACATTTACATGCTCATCTTTTACACTGCTCATTGCTGTACTGTTACAATAGTCCATTAAAAAGCTAATTTGTACATGACTATTTATACTCTTTAATTAAATGGTTTCTTTTGATATTAGAGTGGGAACTTTAGTACATTATTATCACTGGTATTATAGGTTTAGACATTGCTGATGAAGAGTATTTTTTCAGTGTTTATAAATATAAATTATATATGTATATATTATTATACTTTATGTATTTTTTTGTTGGAATTGTATCAGCTTCTGATACAACAATTACTGTATTCTATAATTTTACCTGATTTTTATTTTACTTATTCTCATATATAAGTTTTTCTTTTCAATTTTGCAACACGCAAATTAATGTAAATCATTCTCTATTTAATTCACTTCATCAACGAAGAATGCTTTCGAGGACTGGTGGTGAAAATGGATATGTTGAAAAATTCTCCTGAATCAAATGATCCTATTTGAAATTACAGTAATGTTCCTAGTAGTATCACATACATTACAGTTTTATTTATCGTGCACACACATACGTTATTTATAACAGATTAGCCTAAATAAGATTCTGTCAATGTCCCCAAAGTTGTTTTGGCATTTTTTGAACATATGATTGAACAGATGATTTTTTGGATTGTTGTATAAGAGGCGCATTGTGTCATCTTCTAATGTTTTTTCCCTTAAAAAAAACATTGGATTCATTCAATCATTGTTCTACATTTTTTCAGAGTACAATCTCTTCTAATCAGTGTCCTAATCAATTCTAACGACTACACATGAAACCCAATCCGCCGGACCAATTCAAATAGTATTTCGAGCGATGAAGTCAGGCGAAGCTAAATATTTCCAGTTTAGAATACCTGTTTTGTGGTCTGCGAGGGGTTGGAATACCGTAGATTTCGTGTCTCTCGCCAGACCGGGGTTTCGGCCGCTCGCCATCTTCAGTAGCGGTGTCAGTCACTTTGGATGCTTTTTGGGCGTCTCTAGGTCTAGGCAAAAGACCAAACCGGCGAGGGGAGACACCCCACAAAAAATGTACGAAATATTTCTATTTCTGGGCTGGGAAAGGTAACGAAAAACAAAAAAGAATCATAGAGGCCACAAATATATAAAATATTCGGCCAAATGTGTTGAACGTACGAACACTGCCTGATATACCGTAGATTCCTGTATTTCTGTCTCCTCTCGCTGGTTTGGTCTTTTGCTAGACCGGTTTGCTAGGCTACTCGCCATCTTCAGTAGCGGTGTCAGTCACTTTTGGCATTTTTTCGGGCATCCTCACTGCACACTGTCACTGTCACTTGTAGTGCGGAGACAGTACATCCAAAGTGCCAAAGTGACTAACAACGCTACTGAAGATGGCGAGCGGCCGAAACCGACCTGGTAAAAGACCAAACAAGCTCGAGAGATCAGACTCGTGAACTGACTACAACACAATTGTTAATTGTGCGGGAGGGTGAGGATATAGTTTCACGTTATAATTTTGTCCCGATCAAGCTATTTGCTTCCACTGTCGGCCTCTGGTCAGTGCAGTGAGGATGCCCGAAAAACATCCGAGGTGACAAAAGTGACAAACAGCGCTCTACTTAAGATGGCGAGCGGCCGAAACCGGTCTAGCGAAAGACCGAACCGGCGAGAGGAGACAGAAACACGAAAATCGGTTAAAATTTACTGTAGGGGCCCCGGAGGTTATCGGGTGTATTCGATATATCGATATATACGGGTGAATCGATGTCGTCAACCAGCGTCAGCCATATCTGTTGTCACATCGCCTACCCTTGTTTACGGCGTCCGACGGGTTGTGCTTTTATTTTGATCATTCCTTCGTAATTAGGCGGGTTATTTTTTTTCACATCGCGTACCCTTGTTTGGCTGCGCGATGTGAAAACAATGATGGCTGACCGGTACATATCGATATATGGAATACACCCGATAACCTCCGGGGCCCCTACAGTAAATTTTAACCGAATGGTGCGATTTGAAACATACCCGGGGGGAGCATTAAGGATGATTCGAAGAATTTTCGATTGGAATCTCTGGATGCGAGCGACATTGGACGTCTCGGTGGAACCCAGCATAGTTCTATACAGTATATAATTTAATATGGCTTTGCATACTGTGAATTTGTTACTTAAGGTCAATTTTTATGTCCGTTCTAGTAATGGTCTCGCAAGTCCAAATTTGCGGGTTAAGTCGATTCTTTTTCAGTCGGGTATGGGCGATTCCGCGTAAATGCCTTAAAACGGAAAAGGTCGAAATGTTTAAAAGGTCTTAAATCAATGAGCGACGTACCGAATCCCACCAAAGGACCAAAGGGATAAAGGAGGTGTGTATATATACACACGGCAAACAGACAGCCACCACAGTACAAGTGACAGTGACAGTGCAGTGAGGATGCCATGAAAAAACATCCCCAGCGCCAAAAGTGACTAACATCGCTCTACTGAAGATGGCGAGCGGCCGAAACCGGTCTAGCAAAAGACTGAAGCGACGAGAGGAGCCAGGAACACACGAAATCTACGTCATAGTTTCTGAGTGAAAACCGAACACCATCCCCGTCGTGACGTCTTTGAATGAACTGAAAAAGAAAAACAAGGTGTGTGAGTGATGAAATTATAACCAAAAAACCAAAAACTTTAGAAAAGGAAAAACACAGGGTTTGAAATTTACGTGAAGCTCTTATCGTTATCTAAGAAGTGGGGGTCAGTGTAAACCGGGGACGGTCAATCGAAACCTTTCAGTCGGCGTTCGAGCTTTTCCGCGCTAACACTGCTCAATTAATTTTTTTTCCAACTTCTTTACGATTTTTCTTTCGGGTAAAAAATTCCGCAGTAATTTTCAAACCCAGCAGACGAGATGAACAAGTTCATCCTGATGACGGCGTTGTTCATCATCGCCAACGCGCAAATAAGACAGCAGAGGCTCATCAGAAACAGGCCTATTTTAGGTTCAGTATCACAAGTATTATTATTTGTATGATAATTATTCGAAGAATAAATAATAGTTTGAAATGGTTTGAATGGTCTGCTGGGGGTTTTAATAAATACCGTGGATTTCGCGTTCTTCCGTCTCCTCTCGCCGGTTTGGTCTTTTGCTAGACAGAAGAACACAAAATCTACAGAATAAATAATAATAATAATTATTATATGATTTAATATTACAATATTCGGGATTTATACCAAAACTAATCTCAGTTCCATGATTACTGGATGTGATTACTTTTTTTTACTACATTGGGGTACTAAGCAGCTATTACTCAATTCTCTTATTATTATTACTATCTTTATGAATATCTATCTTTATACTCGTTCTATATTACCGGTTTCTGACCAAAATCTAAAAAAATCTAAAATGTAAAATTGTCGGCTATCACTCGTTGCCGGAAAGTTTAGTGTCTGCCCGGCAAAAGTACAATTATAGTCTTCAATTATTACATTCTGAAATGGCCATAAATAAATTTTTGTTTTTAAATGAACGTAATTCTATGTCTCAGACCTCGTCCTAAGTACAGATGTTAAAGTATTAAAATCTAATAGTACTAAACCTACCTACCTAATAACCTGCAGGCCGTCTCTAGAGGAAGTATAGTTGAATATATTAAATAAATAATATTAAAATATGGGAGGAAAGCGGCTGCTCGCCATCTTCAATACAAGTGGCAGTGACAGTGCAGTGAGGATGCCCCAGAAAACGTCCAAAGTGCCAACAGTGACTAACTAGTGACCGCTACTGAAGGTGGCGAGCAGCCGCGAAACCGGTCTAGCAAAAGACCGAACCGGCGAGAGGAGACAGAAACACACGAAATCTACGAAAAACAATTTTACCCCCAATCGTAATTTACAAAGCAATACAAAGATGATTTATATGTAATTAATGAATTTTTTCTTTCGAGTGGTCTCGATAAGGCATCAATTATCAGGCTCCTTGGCAAACAACGTCCTTTTTGTCTGTCGACAAAAGGCAAATATTTTTCAATAGCGAATTGGTCTCTTTTGACAAAAAAAAATCGACCCGATTTCGTATAATTTAAGACATTTTTTTTTTAATTAATACACGACCTCGGTTCAAAGATAATTTTCAATTATCTGCCCGTTTCCCTACTATTGATCATTATTGAAAGTCCCGTTTCCTTAAATTCCAGTTCCCACCAGCCGCGTCAACCTAAAACTCATTAGTTTTTTAACATAGTTGTTTGGTGGTATGCGAGGGGTTAGAATACACTAGGTTTCGTGTGTGTTATCTCCTCTCGGTGGATTGGTCTTTTGCTACACCGGGGTTTTAGCCACCCGCCATCTTCAGTAGCGTTGTTAGTCACTTCGGTACTTTGGATGTGCACGGTGTCTACAATACAAGTGACAGTGACAGTGCAGTGAGGATGCCCACAAAACATCCAAAGTGCCCCAAAAGTGACTAACACCGCTACTGAAGTTGGCGAGCGGCCGAAACCGGTCTAGCAAAAGACCAAACCAACGAGAGGAGACAGAAACACACGAAATCTACGCTAAAACTCAGTACATCAATCTACTCATAACTCGGTTTGGCGGGATCAGTTTTTTTTCTCTTGTTTTGCTTTCTTATAAGCAGTTGGGGTTATACGAGTAACCCTTTAAATGAAAAGTATTTTACAGTATTTCCGAATGTGAGATTCCAGTCAAAAGTCCTTCGTACCATCCTTAATGCTCCCCGGTATGTTTCTAACCACACAATCCACCATGACCTCAACGTACCGACAGTCGCAAAATCACGCTTCCTTAAATTCCCACCTCTCCTTCCTTAAATTCCATTCCCGCCTCTTTCCTCATCTCAATCCACTCGTTCAGTCCCTTTCCTCTCTTACCCATCCGTTATCGGCTTAAACGCCGCTGGCCTAGAGATCTCCTTAGTCAGAAGCCATTCATGTGTGTCAAAGGTGCCATAATTGGGTGGTCTCTTTTATTGAGACATTCAGGTGAAAAATATAGATACATTCAACATTTTTACCTATAACTATATGTAGTTGATCGGCGTGTGTACTTGTACGCGGGAGTGAATGACTGCCGGCCCACTGACGTACTTGGTGTACGACTGGAGAGTACTGTCTTATTATAATTTCATAATAAAGTGTATAATGTTGGGGGTTACTGAAGAAGTCGATCACCGCGTACTGTTTCAGGAGCGGTACCGTCTTGCGGTAACGCGACACCGGCCGGGAACGAGGACGACTCTTCCGATTTCCCCAAGGACCTGTTCAACCGGCAGGAGAGGAGGTACGGCGCCATCGTCCTCCATCTGGTCTGCACACTCTACTGCTTCATCGTCATCGCTTTCGTCTGCAACGACTACTTCCTCCCCTCGGTCGACTGCATATGCCAAGGTAGGGGGCGCTTGTTATTATTTTTTTTTCTAACTTTATTTATTGTACAATCAACTATGTGCCAGTTATAGGTACAATTGCGGTTTGTTCGATTAGTTTCACTTGTTTCACTCGATAAAGACGCCGTCCAGTGATGACAGAAAGTCTCTAGGGCAGTGGCGTTTAAGCCAACGTGGGGGTGTAATGGATGGGTAAAGAGGAAAGGGACTTAAGGGAATTTAAGGAAGCGTGATTTTGCGACTTCGTCGATTGTCGGTATGTTGAGGTCATTATGGATTGTTCGGTTAGAAACATACCGGGGAGTATTAAGGATGGTGCGAAGGACTTTTGACTGGAATGTTTGGATAGTTCTATTCCGTATATCCGTGTCGGTTTTAGTATAGCTAAAATATTATATATTGTCAGTTTGTTGACTATTGTAAGTTTTGATGTCCTTTTCAAAAAGGGGTCGACAGTCCAAATTTACGATTTAGGTCTGTTCTTTTCAGTCGGGTATGTGGATTTCACGTGAGTCGTTTGTCTGTATAGAGCCCGAGGTATTATTAGGCCTACAACTTTGCTTCCCGGCATTTGAGGCTCTATCGGAAAAAAAACCCGGTTCTACATTTACGATTGAAAAAACTGTTGTTATATACGCGCTGCACGGTCGATTCACATATTACTGAAGACCGGCTGAGACCGGTCTACGAAAATAGTAAAGCGCGTTCGTATGAAGAAGATTTTTTTCAACACGGGATTCGAACGGTGCCCTAAAGACGGGAAAACGTAGCTGGCCAGCGATGGTTTTGCAATAAAGCCTCGAATGTCGGGTAGAAAAAACGTCGCAAGTAAAATATACATGTTTTGTGGTCTGCGAGGGGTTGGAATACCGTGGGTTCGTGGTGTTTCTGTCTCCTCTCGCTGGTTTGGTCTTTTGCTAGACCGGTTTCGGCTGCTCGCCGTCTTCAGTGGCGGTGTTAGTTACTGTTGGCACTTTGGACGTTTTTTGGGCATCCTCACTGCACTGTCACTGTCACTTGTACTGTAGACAGTACGTCCAAAGTTCGGAAGTGACTCACACCGCTACAGAAGATGGCGAGCGGTCCGGCAAAAGACCAAACCAGCGAGAGGAAACACCATGAACCTACAAAATTTATTGGTTTCCACAATCGGCCGGCCGCCGAATATTTCTGCGCCCTCTTCGGATCACAATTACCATGTGCATTTTCCAGACCTGAACCTCTCGAAGGACGTGGCCGGCGCCACGTTCATGGCGTTCGCCACATCGGCGCCGGAACTCTTCGTGAACGTGATCGGCACCTTCCTGACAGAGTCCGACTTGGGCGTCGGCACCGTCGTCGGAAGCGCCGTATGCAACAGCCTCGGGGTCACCGCCTGCGGAGGATTGGCAGCCATCAAGGTAACTCATCACCAGATTTTACATTATACCAGGAGTAAAACTTCGTTCAACGATATATAGTTTGAGGATAAGAAAAAATCCTTCCACGTATTAAGTGGCATCTTGTGGAGAGCCACTATAGTGGCCCCTAGTACCTCAGTGGCATCTTATGGAAGGCCACTATAGTGGCTCGTAGTAGCGAAAGGGTTAATATCGATTGTAATTCACTAATCGGTGGTTATATGCTATATATATATATATATATATATATATATATATATATATATATATCGGTGGTATATATATTGTTATTTGTATTTATTAATGTTGTAATAACTTTTATATATATATATATATATATATATATATATATATATATATATATATATATATATATATAATACCGTAGATTTCGCGTTCTTCTGCTGGACCAATTTCGGCCATCTTCAGTAGCAGCGTGAGTCACTTCGGCACATGGGATGCTTCTGGGAAACTTATTATATAGATATGTATGTGTATATATATATATATATATATATATATATATATATATATAGTTATTACAACATTAATAAATACAAATAACAATAAAACGTTATTACACAAAATTAAACAAGATAATGTAATACAAAAGTTCTTACACCAAACTCTATTGCAAACCAGTTGATGTTTACAAACAAGATTAATACTTCTTGTGGGGGTTGTCCGTGTCGGTTTCAGTATCGCTTTATATGTTGTCAGTTTGTTACTTAAGGTCAATTTCGATGTCCGTTTTAGTAATGGCCTTAGAAGTCCAAATTTTCGGTTTAAGTCGCATTCTTTCGAGTCCGGGTATGGAGTATTCCACGTAATCGATGATGGAACTCTTACACGCCTCCTCCTGGAGGGCCTCCTTTCAATGGTTTGCGCACACTTCGGTGCGGTTTTTCCGAACACTAACCTTGCCGATATTCTTCAGCCGAAACCGGAAGTTGAAGAAGGCCCGTTTTACATTCGAACGGAAATCGAAGTCGTTGGACGGGCCGAAAAAAATCATTAAAAAAACACGATAACGGACAAAATACCACTCGAAAAACTGTGTAAAATCCGCTTGAGCCGTTTCAAATTATATTCGGAGTTTAATTTATGATTTTTCGGCTAATTGGATTTCGCCTCCAATCTGTCGAGTGTAGGGGACGAGTGGACAAAGCGGACAATATAAATTTAAAACGGCCCTCTCGAGATATTACAGCCGCCATTGTCCTTCTATTTTTTCCCATTTCGAGTGTTTTCTTTCATTTTTTTGTTTGAGCCCCGACAACTCCCACTCGATTGGTTTTCGCTTTGAACGAAGAATAAAAAATGTTTTCTGAATAACAGAAAACAAAAAACGTGCACTAGACCCTCCTTGTCGTCTTGTATTTGTGAAGCCCGCCAGCAGTTCCGAGAAGTCAGTTGTTTCGAAATCGAAGGTTGTCTTTTCACAACCTTTTTATTGTCCCGACTGTGAAATACAATGAGCACGATATTGATTTTCGAGTAGCACCAATAACCAGTAGACATACTATCTCCCGACATCCCAAACGTTCCTAAAAACGCGAGCTAAATGTTTAAATAAATAAAATAAAATAAAAATGTATTTCTCTGGACCATCTAGATCACGCGGTACCTTCGGCAGAATTCTGATTGATTGCTTTTCCACTGCATATGTTCGATCGCTTATTTCGTGAAGCATTTCTTCCGTGACCCGAGTAGAGCGTTAAAAAAAGTCTTCCGTTAAAACGCGAAAAACAGTTTCACTTCAGCGTCGGACAGTTGTAGTGTTGTTTCGTTTTGTAAAATATAATATACGAAATTTTCTTTTTTCCGAAAATGTTCGGAAAAGTGCCTCCTCTCTGGGAGCCTTCCCACTTCAGTGTCGTCCGATCGATACTCCAATTCGGGCACGAGCGATCGGACGGGGGTAGAAACTGAAGTTCAACTGTGTTTTCCACTCAGTCTCTCTAGACGTCGAGTGTGTTACCGAGGAAATTTAATAAATGAAAATCGAATTACAGCGATAAGATGACAATGAATGGGTAACACGACCGCTCGGTCGTGTTCCATGTTCCACTCAAGAGGAACAATGGGTTCGAACACCGTGTATATATATATATATATATATATATATATATATATATATATATATATATCGAGAAGTCTGAATTTTTTGAAAATTGAAACTAAAAAAATTCACAAGACGGGACACGAGAAAGACCGGTTTATTCGCCGGTCTTCAGTAGCGCGCTGTGAGTCACACTCACTGTAATAACATAAACGGACGAATCAGGCGGCGAAATTGTCAAAGAGTGTTCAGTAATTTGTATTACTCTGATTACTGTAAAGGATGTGAGTCACTTATTCGATTACATCTCGTGTTAAAAACGAACGATCACTGTAGAGAGAGCTGTATACCACACGTTTACGTATGATGATCTGAAGTAGCCAACTGAAAGCAATTTATGACTCACCGAAATGAGATGACTATATACAATGAAAAAAAATTAATTAGTCAGATAAAAAGAGTTAAAAAATCCAACAAGTAAATCATTTACATACAAGTTTGGTACATAATTAAAATCATCGATTATGTGATTTCCTGTAGATACTAAATACCGAAATTCCGACCTGTTATTATCTCCGCATTATTTCGACATTTTACCTGTAATTGTAATGCGTTTTCCTGATAAAATACTTAGTAATTTTTAAGTAGCGTATATTTAACGTTCTTATGTCATGTCATCAAAATTGACCTCATGTAACAAACTCACAATATACAGAGCCATATTAAGACCGATAGACATACGGTATAGAAATATGCTGGGTCCCACCGAGACGTCCGACATCGCTGGCATCCAGAGATTCCAATCGAAAGTTCTTCTTCTTACCGTCCTTAATGCTCCCCCCGGGTATGTTTCAAATCGCACCATTCATAATTACCTCAACGTACATATAGACGAAAATCCCGGTTCCTTAAGTTCCATTCCCGCGTTACTCATCCTAATTTGCTCTTTCAGTTACTCTCCTTTATTACTAATAAAGGCCACTAAATATTACGCCACCGGCCCAGAGAGATCACCTCGGAGAGTATTTAAATCGTGTCAAAAAGTGCCATCATCGGGTGGTCTCTTTATCGAGACAAACACGTATCGAGTAACTAGAACGCAACAAATTGTTGAGTGAGCGGGAGTTTAGAATATAGTTTCACTTAGTTATTAACTTTGTTCCGATCAGGCTATTCGCCTCCACCGTTGGCCTCTGGTCCGCGACTGCGTCATTTACATGGTAGTGGTGGCCGTACTCACCGGCATACTTTGGGACGAGAGGGTCGACTGGTACGAGGCGCTGGCACTGCTGCTCCTCTACGTCATCTACTGCTGCCTGCTGTTCGGACAGCGGAGGATATTCAAGACGGCCAAGTCCGTCGTCAAGAAGGCGTCCTCAAGGAAGAGTAAGTCATTTTTATTTTATGTTATATATCACTAACCCTTTGCACTCGAGAGGTGACTCTCGCTCACCACTTTGTTTGGTGCGGAAATTCGATGCGCTCTGTAATCTATTTATGTTTCCTTATGTAGTGATTGTTATCTTGTTTACGCTTGTGATATCTCCTTCCTCCCACGTACTACCTAATCCTTAATTCCTACTTGAGGAACAGACACTTTCGAGTCTCTCAAGGCGCTTTCCTATCCGATTCCTTTCCTATACTTGCAGGTGTTCCATAAGGTAGTGTTCTCGGTCCCTCCCTTTATTCTGTATACACTGATATCCCTCAACATCCTGATGCTTTCCTCGCTTCCTATGCAGACGACAAAGCTGCACTCTCAACAAACTCAGATCCTTACTTAGCATCGCATTCCCTGCAAAAACACCTCTCCCTCATAGAAAGTTGGTCCAGGAAATGGAGGATTAAGTTCAATTGCCAAAAAAGTTTTCACATTACTTTTACTTTGAGAAGAGCAACTTGTCCTCCCGTTTTCCTGAACCGGTCCCAACTTCCTATTGAAAATCGAGTGCGGTACCTGGGACTACTCTTAGACAGAAGACTGACATGGAACCCGCATACCAAACTGAAACCTACAGAAACGAAACGACGCTACAAATTATTACTAAGACTCCTCGACTACAGATCAAAAATATCACTCTCGAACAAACTATTAATTTACAACTGCGTACTGAAACCTATCTGGGCCTACGGAATCGAACTGTGAGGATCCACCGAGCCGTCTAATTCTTATAGACTCCAATCCTGGCAATCCATAATCCTTCGAAAAATTACCAACACCCCACCGTATGTCTCTAACAGAATAATTCACAACGACCTAAAAGTCCCATTCGTTAGAGAATTAGCAGCCTCCCGGTATAAATGCTTCCATTCCAAACTATCCCTTCATTCCGATCCCTTAATTGGACAACTTTCCTCGCTTCACCTTCCCGAAAATCCCGTGCGTCGCCTAAAGCGGAAATGGCCACGCGATTTCCTTACAACCTGAGTAAGGGCAGGAGCGGGAATACCATCGTTGGGTGGCTTCTCCTTCGAGAGTTCAGTGAGTGAGTGTCAAGTGAGAGCAGTGTCACTAGATACAATATAAACAAAAATTTTAGTCGTGACTGTACCAATAAATGAGAAAAAAAAGCTTGTGATATCGTTCTTTGAAGTTCGGTCCTAAGCACTGCGTATAGAATCTTACAGAGACGACGTAATGTCCCTTTCAAACTACGTAAGATTTTCTTATCTGAGATTAGTCCAGTACCACGAAGCGGACTGCATTTTCGGCATCGGTTCGTACTTGACAACCTCGGCGGAAGGAACAGAAAAATTGAAATTTCTCTCTTCATTACCATGGAACGTAGTAAGGAAATAAGCTCCAGTGAAGATGAATTTGCTAAACGAAGAAATTACAGCTATACGCAGAGAGGTTGACGGTAGAGAGAACACGAGCAGTAGTGTGATAGTGATGAAGTAAGAGGTGTAAGAAGACGAAAGATCAGAATAATAGACAGTGACTGTGACAGTGATAGTGATACTGCAGAAGACGACAGTTCTGATTGGATTAGTTGTACAGAATCCGCTCTTCTCTAATCGTATGACCTCGATAATGGGACAGTAACAGTTCCGAAACGTCAGAAACAAGTCACATATAAATAAAATAGTGAAATTTTAATTCGCAGGCGCCAAAATCTGGACGGACGTCGACAAGAGAAGCGGTCCCGTCGAGAGCTACAGGAAGAAAGAGGACAGACCGGAAAAGAAGTCGAGCATCTCTAAGCCGCCACCGATTGAAACAATATCACAGACAGGTCAGTACCATTCTAAACATTAGGTGCACGATTTTTGTGTTTAAATTGGAGAAAACCTTGTCAGACATGTTTAAAATTGTGTATTTTCACAGAGAAATATGTGGAAAAAACCTTTTTGCGGTCTGAAATGTGTGTTTAAGTGAAAGGCACTGTAGGATTTACATCTATTTAATAGTTTAGAATAAATGTTTTGTGGTCGGGGAGGGGTTGGAATACCGTCGTAGATTCGATGGTCTTTTGCTAGACCGGTTTCGGTCGCTGACCATCTTCAGCAGCGTTGTTTTTGTCACTTTGGATACTTTTTGGGCATCCTGTCGCTGTCGCAGTGCAATGAGGATGGCCGAAAAGCATCCGAAGTGGCTACTCACACCGCTACTGAAGATGGCGTGCGGCCGAAAACCGTCTAGCGAAAGACCAGACCGGCGAGAGTGGACACGAGAAGAACACGAAATTAGTTTAATATAAATTATATTGTTTTCTTGTATTCATACTTTATGAAACAATAAGAAACTATTTCTAGTTTTAAAATACCACACTGTGCCACACGACTGACTCGTTGCGAATATAGCGCTGATGTTATTCTACATGACAAGGTTAAAAATTGTTTCTTACTGTGCGCTATGGACATTGGATGTAAATATTGGGACAAATCTGGAACACTGTTCAGTAAAGTTCAGTGAACTCCCGACAGATGGCACATCCAAAGTCAGGAAGTTGTGTGATAAATGTGGAACACTGTGTGTATTTTAATGTTCGGGAGCTTTGAGGTAAGAGACCGGGATCGTCGAGTGGGCCGGTGAAAGTTTCGTCGTAAATTCTGTACAGTTCAGTGCATAAAACAATATGTTTGACAGGTTTTATATAACGTAGAAACGTTTAGGATACGTAACAACTACGATAAGTGTTCATCGAGCGAGGGGCTGACAGGGGCGATCGTCCGTCCTCCTAACCGCCCTTGGAGAGATATAGCGCGTCGGAAAATAATATTTCCTCGGTTTCCACTCAAATAGGAATTAATCTAAGCCGGGAAAACCCCTCACCGACGTTATATCACCGAGTAGTACCAATAGACACCCCAAGGGCGTCGATATCGCGGCATGAAGACGCTTCGATGAATGTTAAAATGGGACATGTCTTCGGTTCTGAGTCACCCGATAAACCGATTCGAAATTCATCCATTCCCAGTGGCATTTATATATCTGAGTTGATATTTAGACGGACCGAGAGAACAAATAAATTCCCGATCCAGCCCAATAATCCTCAGTCGGAGTAAAACTCGGTTCCGCCATCTTCGAGAACACAAAACAGGTATGTTAAACTAATAAAGGTAAATAAATAAGGTAGGACACAGGATACGTTTCAGTGCACGGGTCGTTGTCGAAGCTACTGAAGATGGCGAGTAGCCGAATTAGGGCGGGGGGGGTCTTAAATCGATTCGTCCGTTCGGCCCAATTGCTACATTATGAACTTGTTTAAATATTTAATTTTTAAAAAAAAAAACTCTTTTCTTGGTCGACAGTCGACGTGGAGAAGACGAGGAGTGAGGTGGACGATGAGGAAGAGGACGACGTCGAGGGTCCCACCAATCTGTGGGCCCTACCGAATAGATCTGAGGTAAAAACAACACAAACTTTTCCCCGATTTTCCAGTCGCTTTTTTATTACTATCGTGAAAAACTTTAGAAAAACGATTGGATTGAAAAATGGAATTTTTAATCGACGGGATAACAACAAAACATTTAGGCCATAACCGGTCCTAAAATAATAAATTCAGTTTAACGTACCTGTTTTGTGGTCTGCGAGGGGCCGCTAGCCATCTTCAGTAGCGGTGTGAGTCACTTCGGAGATTTTTTGGGCGTCCTCAGTGCACTGTATACGCGTGTCTTGTTGTGTTTTTGGGGGATTTATTTTATTATTTCTTGTTTGAGGGGGGCGGTGGGATTTCGGGGAACGAGACAAACGAAATCCCCGAAGAAACAATAACAAGACGCGCATTTATACACACGCGACGATCAGACAACCGCCACAGTAAAAGTGACAGTGCAGTTGGGACGCCCGAAAAATCTCCGAAGTGAGAGACACCGCTACTGAAGACGGTGAGTGGCCGACACCAAACCGGATAGAGGAGGCAGAAATACACGAAATCTACGGTAACTCACTTCTGTTTTATTTTATTATTATTTTTTCAATTGGAGGTCGGTCTGCCGAGAACGGTGTGGTGGTTGGCATCGTGGCCGGTGGCATTCTGTCTCCACTACACGGTACCCGACCTAAGGAAGAACAGGTGCATCTACCCGCTGACATTCCTCATGTGCATAGTCTGGATAGCCATCAGTTCCTACCTGGTCAGCTGGATGATGACAGTCCTCGGTCTGTTCCTAGTTATTGAATAGAAAAGTATTTTAATTTTATACGATCTTTTCACATATAAAGTTATAAAAAGACTTGCAGTCAACAGGCGATACAAAACCACTACTCAGTTTGCTGGATAATAGATCAAATTTCAGTTTAAACAATAAATTACTACAACATTAAATCCGTTTTGTGGTCTGCGGAGGGTCGGAATACCGTAGATTTCGTGCGTTTCTGTCTCCTCTAGCTGGTCTGGTCTTTTGCTAGACCGGGGTTTCGGCCGCTCGCCATTATCTTCAGTAGCTGTCACTTTCGGCACTTTGGATGTCTTTCGGGCATCCTCTCACTGGGCTGTCACTGTCACTTGTACTGTAGTCTGTACATTCAAAGTGACTACTGTTGAAGATGGGGCGAGCGTCCGAAACCCCGGTCTAGCAAAAGACCAAACCGGTGAGAGGAGACAGGAACACACGAATATTTGGCACTTTTATTTTATTTCGATCCAATATTCTTTTAACGCGCCTTAATTTTATAATTTACATAAAACGGTTTTGCTTCTTCTCACATCTAATAACCTAATACCGAGCTATATGAACATGTAATAGAAAAATAAGAACAATTCGAATTGTGAGGAAAATTAAATCTCTATCTGTTTTCAGGAGAAACGTTCGGCATTAGCGATTCTGTGATGGGCCTGACACTTGTTGCTATCGGTGGTAGCATGCCGGAGGCCTCCAGCAGCGTCATCAACGCCAAGAAAGGTCAGTGCAGTTTTTATTTATAATATATTTAATTTGTTTAGAATACCCGTTTTGTGGTGTGCGAGGGGTTGGAATACCGTCAATTTCGTGTGTTTCCGTCTCCTCTCGCCGGTTTGGTTTCGGCCACTCGCCATCTTCAGTAGAGGTGTCAGTCACTTCGGAACTTTGGATGTACTACAGTACAAGTAAGACATGCAAAGTGCCAAAAAAGACTGACAACGCTACTGAAGATGGCGAGCGGCCGAAACCGGTCTGGCGAAAGACCGAGCCGGCGAGAGAAGACAGAAACACACGAAATCGACGGTATTCCAACCCCTCGCAGACCACAAAACAGGTATTCTTAACAAATTAAATATATATTTAGACCAGTGGGTCTCTCCTCCATTATTGTCCACAAGTGCTGGTTAAAATTTACTGTAGGGGCCCCCGAGGTTACTGGGTGTATTCGATATATACGGGTGAATCGATGTCCTCAACCAGCGTCAGCCGTATCTGTTTTCACATCTCGTACCTCTATAAAGGCGTCCGACGGGTTGTGCTTTTTATTTTTACCAAATTAGGCGGGTTATTTTTTTTTCACATCTCGTACCCTTGTTTACGGCGTCCGACGGGTTGTGCTTTTTATTTTCGGCATTCCTTTGTAATTAGGCGGGTTATTTTTTTTCTTTTGTGTTATTATATTACTTTATATATATTTCTTTTCGCGTCATAATTACTTTCTTTCCGTTTACTAAAAAAAAACAACCCGTCGGACGCCGTAAACAAGAGTAGGCGATGTGACAACAGATATGGCTGACGCTGGTTGACGACATCGATTCACCCGTATATATCGATATATCGAATACACCCGATAACCTCCGGGGCCCCTACAGTAAATTTTAACCGTGCTTGGTTCAATATGAATTGTGCTTGTATTTTGTTTCACCTAAATTTTACAAAAACCTATATTTTCGTTGTCTATTGTTCAGGTATCGGTTCGATGACAATAAGCAACGCCCTGGGCGGCAATACCCTGGACATCCTGCTTTCGCTGGGTCTACCCTGGTTCATCAAGACCCAGCTGCCGGAGTCCATGCACGGCGGGCCGGTCCGCATCGAATCTCACGGACTGGTCTACAACAACGCAGCCCAGTTGGCATGCGTGGCGGCCCTGTTCATAGCGGCGGCCGCGAACAGGTCTAGCGATAGACAACACACTGTTTTTTATATACGGGCTTAGCTGTCGGCAATACCGTACGTTTCGTCTGTTTCTCTCTCCCCCTTGCTAGACCGGTTTCGGCCGCTCGCCATCTTCAGTAGCGGTGTCAGTCACTTCGGCAGTTCGGACGTACTGTCTACAGTGGAAGTGAGACAGTGACACAGTGGAGTGAGGATGTGCGAAAAACATCGAAAGTTTCCCAAAAGTGACTGACACCGCTACTGAAGATGGCGAGCGGCCGAAACCTGTCTAGCAAAAGATCAAATCAGCGAGAGGAGGCAGAAAGTATAATTCGTACCGTATAAACTGCAGACAAATGGCGAAAATATATTTCAGATTTGTTTACATGAAATTCTGGGCATCCTCACTGCACTGTCACGTATAAATACACACACGAAAAAACTGATAACCACCACAGTACAAGTGACAGTGCAGTGAGGATGCCCAAAAAACATCCAAAGGTTTACTAACATTGCTACTGAAAATGGCTAGCGGCCGAAACCGGTCTCTCGAAAGACCGAACCGGCGAGAGGAGACAGAAACACACGAAATATACGGGATTGATTATGTTTGATATAAAATACGTTAAGAAATAGTTGATACATAAACCACTCTAAATATGTCTGGGAATTGAAATTCTATAATTTTTTATTACAAGATCGCTCCGACGATGTGACAGAATTTTTATTCTATTTTCGTCGCAGATTCCAAATGGACCGGAAGCTGGGCGCCGTCTGCCTTGTGCTCTACCTCCTCTTCATCGTCTTCATCGTGGCCATCGAGCTGAACCTATTCAATCTGGACACGAGGCCTCCACCCTCCTGGTGTTCCTGACCCCAATCAGGTAACAACAAAAACACCACCTCGCCTAAAGACAGCGAGGGCGTCTGTACAGAGTATACAAATATGCGAACATCGAATGTTTTGAAGACGGCGAAATCTTTTTATACCGTCGGAAAAATATCGATTGGTTGGTGCACGGATTGAAAATGTGTATGCGAGCTGTGCTCGATTTTCCCATTCGTCTTGTCAATTTCCACGCCTGAAGATGTTTTCGGATTTTTTTTCCAGGATCCGGGACCATCGGACAGACATCTCGAAATTCCTTCTTCTGCCGTAGGTCTATCAGGAGAATGGAGAAGTCGCGGTGGTATTTTTTCAAAGTTTTTATTTCCAGGGGTCGGGTATGGGGGTGTGTTTTGTTTTGGGGCTGTGACAAGTAAAATCGTTTAGAATAAACAGGGCCTGTTGAAAACAAAACTGTACAACAGGAACATTATACCAATGTATTATGTAATTTTGTAAATCTAAGCTGTGATCCTCTGAGATTTCTTCGCCGTCGCCTAGTTTTTAGTGTAAATATCGTTTGAAAATGTACTTATATTTAATTCGTTTGTACGAAAAGAAAATGTCGAAAAACAATAAAATACAACCGCTTTTTGTACGAGGCAAATCGACTGTTCAATGGAGGGTTGATTTTTGATACCTCCAGGAGTTGAGAGTCACCCTGGTGGTATCAAACTTAAACCCAGCCATTGAAAGTTCCTATTATGTTTCACTTGTATGTTTGTTTTTGTTCCCAGAGTAACCCATATTCCCAGTTTCACTTGTATTTTTCATTTCATCATATTTTCATGCCACGAACGAGTCATCGCTGAAGTTGACATATATGCGAGGACACAATAAATGCGTTGATACGTCGGGCATCCAGTCGGATATATGATTTTTATACAGCCATTTCTAAGTATATCGTTTGCCGATGGACAATATTGTTTGATGGTCGAAAACAATTATATACTGATGGACAATTGTGTTTTGTCATCGACAATATTGTTTGCTAATCGACGATATTGTCTGCTGATGGACAATGTTGTTTGCTAATCGACGATATTGTCTGCTGATGGACAATGTTGTTTGCCGATTCACAACACTGTTTTGCGATCGACAATACTCTGTATGGATATCGAATAATCGATAACTTGGATTATTAGTAATGACATTCGCATCAAATTTGAATCATTGTGATAATAGTGACAGAAATATTACAATATTCGTTTTACACACCTCTCACACGTTTGTGGTCCGCGAGGGGTCGGAATATCGCAGATTTATTGTGTTTCTGGCTCCTCTCGCCGGTTTGGTCTCTCGCTATAGGCCGGTTTCGGCCGCTCGCCATCTTCAGTAGCTGTGCCAGTCACTTTTTGCCACTTTGGACGTTTTTTTGGGCATCCTCACTGCACTGTCGCGTATATATACACACGAAAAAACTGACAACCACCACAGTACAAGTGACAGTGCAGTGAGGATCCCCGAAAAACATCCGAGGTGCCAAAAAGTGACTGACGCCGCTACTGAAGATGGCGAGCGGCCGAAACCGGTCTATAGCGAGAGACCATACCGGCGAGAGGAGACAGAAACAACGAAATCTACGATATTACAATATTCCTAGAAATAGTACAAATACAAACAGACCGATAATTTTTCAAGCACTACAAAACAGACGAGGGAAAATTATTAAACTTTACCATTTATTTTTCCAATTTTTTTTCTCTATTTTACATAAATAAAAACATAAATACACATTTATATATATATATATATATATATATATATATATATATATATATAAAATACATACATAACATTTACATATATAAATGTATAAAATAATTCGTTAATAAACTTTATACAATAAGATAATATTCGTATTTTTTCTTTTTTTATTGTTAAGCGATGAGAATTTGAGACCAATGAAAATGTCACCTATTCAGTTAAAAATACTCTTTGGTATATCTTATCGTAAAAAAGAAGAAAAGAAAAACAAAATTGAAGTAACAAAAAACAAAAATAACGTAATAGAGTCTTAGAGGAGAGAAACAGAAACGTTTCAACAAAAGTATTTACAGGAAAGAAGTGACATGTAACACTGGAATGTTGTTAGCTTTTTATATTATTATTATTATTAATACGATATAAGACAATAGAGGATAATAAATAGCGTAGAATATTTACAGGATTTGTTAAAATCTAGTTTCAAAAATTATTATATTTACAGAGATATATTGATAGTGGCTCGTCGCCATTACTTGTTTGGGTGTTCTCCATTTTAAAAATTGGATAATTTACAGAAAATTAATAATTTAGTTTTAGGGGGAAAATATAGGCTATTTTTTTTTTGGATAGTAAAATAAGCCTCACACGAGATCGTACGCGTTGTTTTTGTTGTTGTTCGTTATGTATAAACAATGTAATCAAGCTGGGCACATGGGAAGGTTACCGACGAAGAAGACGTTCATCTCCAGCAGGGCCGAAAGTATTGCGAAGCAGAAATACATAACGGCGCAAACTATGCCCACCTAAACAATATAAAAAGGTAATAAATATTTTATTGCCGTTTTCACAGTCTTCTGCCTCCTCTCGCCGATCGTTCGTCTTTCGCTAGACCGGTTTCGGCGGCTCGCCCCATCTTCAGTAGCGGTGTCACTCACTTTCGGCACTTTGGACGTACACTATGTCCGTCTACAGTGCAAGTGACAGTGACAGTGAGGTGAGGACGCCCAAAAAACATCCAATGTGCAAAAAATCGACCGACACCGCTACTGAAGATGGCGAGCGGCCGGAACCGGTCTGGCGAAAGACCGAGCCGGCGAGAGAAGACAGAAACACAAGAAATCGACGGTATTCCAAACCCTCGCAGACCACAAAACAGGTATTCTAAACTAATTAAATATATGTTTAGACCAGTGGGTCTCTCCTCCATTATTGTCCACAAGTGCTGGTTAAAATTTACTGTAGGGGCCCCCGAGGTTATCGCGTGTATTCGATATATCGATATATACGGGTGAATCGATGTCCTCAACCAGCGTCAGCCATATCTGTTGTCACATCTCGTACCTCTATAAAGGCGTCCGACGGGTTGTGCTTTTTATTTTGATCATTCCTTTGTAATTAGGCGGGTTATTTTTTCCACATCTCGTACCTCTATAAAGGCGTCCGACGGGTTGTGCTTTTTATTTTGATCATTCCTTTGTAATTAGACTGGTTATTTTTTTAGTGTTATTATATTATTTTTTATATATTTCTTTTCGCGTCATAATTACTTTCTTTCCGTTTACTAAAAAAAAAAACAACCCGTCGGACGCCGTAAAATGGGTAGGTGATGTGAAAACAGATATGGCTGACGCTGGAATACACCCGATAACCTCGGGGGCCCCTACAGTAAATTTTAACCCATATATATGTATAATATATATACACCGTAAATTTCGTGTGTTGCTCTCTCCTCTCGCCGGTTTGCTCTTTTGCCAGACCCCGGTTTCGGCCGCTCGCCATCTTCAGTAGCGGTATGTTAGTCACTTTCGGCACTTTGGATGTTTTTCGTGGGGCATCCTCGCTGCACTGTGTCACAGTCACTTGTACAGTGGTAGTTGTCTGTTTGTCGTGTGTATATATACGTCTGTCTTGTTATTGTGTTTTTGGGGGATGTTGTTTGTCTTATTAAGGCCTTGTCGGATTGTCGGTCAAAAAGGTTCTTTACTGGGATTAGCGGGGCGAATATAGCGTCACTTTGATAACAAGGCCCTTTTGATAATGTCTTGATAACAAGACGCTTGTATATATATATATATATATATATATATATATATATATATATATATATATACGACAAACAGACAACCACCACAGTACAAGTGATAGTGACAGTTACCCGAGTGAGAGGATACCCGAAAGACATCCAAAGTGCCAAAAGTGAAGATTATGGCGAGCAGCTGGTTGACGACATCGATTCACCCGTACATATCAATATATCGAATACACCCGATAACCTCCGGGGCCCCTACAGTAAATTTTAACCGTGCTTGGTTCAATATGAATTGTGCTTGTATTTTGTTTCACCTAAATTTTACAAAAACCTATATTTTCGTTGTCTATTGTTCAGGTATCGTTATTAACACACGAAATATACGGTATTCCAACCCCTCACAGACCACGAAACAGTTATTTTAAATTAATAAATCATCTAACTAATGTCATTAAACTGCTTGCATTTTTCCCTAGTCTGTAAAGTGTCACCCAAGTTGCGGGTATTTTCTTCATCGCCTGAGCCGTGTCAGGAGAACATACAAATACAAAGGAACCTATAACGTGTACTCAACATGACTGTTGATTGTAGAATACAAAACGCAAATTGAATAACATGGATATTGGACCATTACCCTGACGTATAGGAGGAATGTGTTCTATAGTTACCGTTCTGTTGATGGTGAACCTGTTGAGTGTGAGCGTTGTATAGAGGAGAAGGAGGATGGTCAACAGGAGGAAGGAGCTGTAGCCCAATCCCCGGGAGTTGATCTCGACGTAGTGGCCTTCCACCGGGAAATAGGCGGCCTTGATCAGCCAGGGTACCCCCAGACAGATCAGAATGTCGAAGGTGTTCGAACCGAGCGAATTGCTCAGCGCCATCGTACCGTGACCTTATATACATATACAATAAATGATAAAATTTACTGTAGGGGCCCCGGAGGTTATCGGGTATATTCGATATATACGGGTGAATCGATGTCGTCAACTCGGTCAGCCGTATCTTTTTTCACATCTCGTACCTCTATAAAGGCGTCCGACGGGTTGTGCTTTTTATTTTGATCATTCCTTTGTAATTAGGCGGGTTATTTTTCTTTTAATTTTATTATATTATTTTTTTATATATTTCTTTTATATCGATTCACCCGTATATATCGATATATCGAATACACCCGATAACCTCCGGGGCCCCTACAGTAAATTTTAACCTATGTTATATATATGTTACATACATGCTATATAACACAGAGTAATATTTAGTCTGCAAGAAACTAGGTGGATGTCACCTCTCGCCGTGGGCACCGGTCTCTTACTAGACCGGCTTCGGCCGCTCGTCCCATCTTCAGAGCAGCACTCGTGAGGCTCACACCTACACAAGTGGTGTAGGCGACAGTGCGAACTGACACACGAGCGCAGACAAGTGGATCGCGCTGTGATACTGAAGACGGCGATTGGCCGAAAACGGTCCGGCAGATCGGCGAGAGGAAGAAAACGGAAGAACGCGAAATCTACGCGAAATTAAGCTGTAACTACCTTGGCTTGCGACGATAACGCTGGAGGCAACTTCGGGTACGTTCATGCCGATAGCGATGAAAGTCAGCCCCATCAGAGAGTCGGGAATGTTCAGAGTGTAACCTGCATATAATTACGCATTAGATTTACATACTAACACGTATATGTATATATAAAATACTAAATAATATAGTTCTTAATCTGAAATGAATATTATAAAATGAAAGCGAAAGTTCTGCGATACATATTCAAAAACTTCTCATAACTGTTCCCCGATTTCTCAGATACTCGGTCAACAATGGTCCCAAATTGAGATACACTTCCCCTGAAAAGAAAATTCAGAAAAATCGAGAAATTTATTTAATCAAAATTTGACCGATTTGTCCCATACTCGGTCAACAGTGGGGTCCCCCCAAAGTGAGACACACTTGGCCGATAGGGGAAAATTCAAAAATTGAAAACTATTTTTTCCCCGATATCTCCCGTACTTCATGAAACGGTGGTCATAAGTGAGATACCGCTTGCGTAAAAGAAAATTGAAAAATCGATCATACCGTAGATTTTGCGTGTTTCCGTCTCCTATCGCCGGTTTGGTCTTTTGCTAGATGTCTTTTGGCACTTCGGATGTTTTTTCATGACATCCTCACTCTGGACTCAAGACGAAAACCAGCGCGAGGAGACAGAAACACACGAAATCTACAATATACAATATCTTGCGTTTTCAATTTGTACAACAGTACAGAATTTTTTCTCTGTTCACCCGGTACAGGCGGTTTTAGCTGTGACCACAGTGCAAGCGACAGTGCAGTGAGGATGCCCCAGAAAAACATCCGAAGTGCCGAAAGTAACTAACACCGCTACTGAAGATGGCGAGCTACCGAAACCAGGGTCTAGCAAAAGACAGAACCGGCGAGAGGAGACAGAAACACAGGAAATCTAAGGGTATTCCAACCACTCGCAGACCACAAAACAGGTATGTTAAAATAATTCCACTCGTATTTCGTCAACGGCGGTCCCGAACTGGGATAAACATTCCCAATAAAGGGGAAGTATCATACATTTTCCTCGATTTGTCCCCCATCTGCATCATCGGCCGGCGTGCTTAAAAATCAGAACCGAACAACGGACGACTGGCCCGTATCACCGCGCGCTGTTGGACTTAAGGCTCTGAAACCGACGTTGAAAACATTTACGGATTTCATTAAAAATACAGTGTCTAAAACGACTAACACATTTTCGTGCGTGTCCAATTTCAATACTTGAATCCGAATCATCCGAATCGAAATATTCGAAATACATCGGGGAAAAGTATATTCTAGTTGAAATTATAAAATTCGGTGGTTTTTTAAACTCGGACTTGTTAAATTTAAATACAGACTGACAGTACTTACTCGTAGTAGTGACAATTAAAAAGATTCTCACGAAAAAAGTATAACTTGTTTACAATACACCGATGTACGTATATAATAAACTTATAGGCGAAATGCTACCACAAGCGATCAAATATGGTCTGTCACATCTGAAGAATATTTAGCGGCTAGTAAGTAATAAGAAACAGAAGTAACAAATAGGAATCCGCGATTGTTCGGGGATTATTCCGCGCTCGGTGATAGTTGAGAGTCGCATGTTCGGGGATTATTCCGCGCTTGGATGCAAATGGGTTAGTGCACGTTGTGCTATCGATTTTGAATATTTGAATATCGATAGTGACCGGCTATAGTGATGATCCATGCGACCAGGTAGGCGATGACCGCCGTCCAGGCGAGGCACATGAAGAAGGTGAGGGCGTAGAGGTGGGTCGCCGAATCCTTCTTGCAGTCGGGCACCGTGACTGCCAAAACTGCCTCCATAGGCCACTTAACCAGCCACCACAGTTTACCTGCCCAACCGCTCCCCAAAGGCCAATGCCTCAGGCTCGCCTTCCCTAGAACACCAATACACACCATATATAGACACAGCGTGCACAACAAAATATCATATGTACGGTTAAAATTTACTGTAGGGGCCCCGGAGGTTATCGGGTGTATTCGATATATCGATATATGTCGAGTGAATCGATGTCGTCAACCAGCGTCAGCCGTATCTGTTGTCACATCGCGCAGCCAAACGAGGGTACGCGATGTGAAAAACCCGCCTAATTTGGTAAAAATAAAAAGCACAACCCGTCGGACGCCTTTATAGAGGTGGGTGATGTGAAAACAAAGATGGCTGACGCTGGTTGAGGACATCGATTCACCCGTATATATCGAATACACGCGATAACCTCGGGGGCCCCTACAGTAAATTTTAACCCAAACTTTCTTCTATCTGTTTATTTTATTCCTTCTTCTATAATCGATTTCATGTGTTTCCGTTTCCTCTCGCCGGTTTGGTTTCGGCCGCTCGCCATCTTCAGTAGCGGTGTCAGTCACTTCCGAACATTGGATGAACTGTCTACAGAACAAGTGAGACAGTGCAGTGAGGATGCTCGAAAAACATCCAAAGTGCCAAAAATAACTGACACCGCTACTGAAGATGGCGAGTGGCCGAAACCGGTCTGGCGAAAGACCGAGCCGGCGAGAGAAGACAGAAACACACGAAATCGACGGTATTCCAACCCCTCGCAGACCACAAAACAGATATTCTAAACTAATTAAATATATGTTTAGACCAGTGGGTCTCTCCTCCATTATTGTCCACAAGTGCTGGTTAAAATTTACTGTAGGGGCCCCCGAGGTTATTGCGTGTATTCGATATATCGATATATACGGGTGAATCGATGTCGTCAACTCGGTCAGCCATATCTGTTGTCACATCGCCTACCTCTATAAAGGCGTCCGACGGGTAGTGCTTTTTATTTTTACCAAATTAGACGGGTTTTTTCCACATCGCGTACCCTTGTTTACGGCGTCCGACGGGTTGTGCTTTTTATTTTGATCATTCCTTTGTAATTAGGCGGGTTATTTTTTTTAGTGTTATTATATTATTTTTTATGTATTTCTTTCGCGTCATAATTATTTTCTTTCCGTTTACTAAAAAAAAAAAAACAACCCGTCGGACGCCGTTTACTCGGGGGCCCCTACAGTAAATTTTAACCCATATATAAGTATAATATATATATATATACACCGTAAATTTCGTGTGTTGCTCTCTCCTCTCGCCGGTTTGCTCTTTTGCCAGACCCCGGTTTCGGCCGCTCGCCATCTTCAGTAGCGGTATGTTAGTCACTTTCGGCTCTTTGGATGTTTTTCGTGGGGCATCCTCGCTGCACTGTGTCACAGTCACTTGTACAGTGGTAGTTGTCTGTTTGTCGTGTGTATATATACGTCTGTCTTGTTATTGTGTTTTTGGGGGATGTTGTTTGTCTTATTAAGGCCTTGTCGGATTGTCGGTCAAAAAGGTTCTTTACTGGGATTAGCGGGGCGAATATAGCGTCACTTTGATAACAAGGCCCTTTTGATAATGTCTTGATAACAAGACGCTTGTATATATATATATATATATATACGACAAACAGACAACCACCACAGTACAAGTGATAGTGACAGTTACCCGAGTGAGAGGATACCCGAAAGACATCCAAAGTGCCAAAAGTGAAGATTATGGCGAGCAGCCGAAACTCCGATCTAACAAAAGACCAAACCTGCGAGAGGAGACCGAAACACAGGAAATCTACCAACCCCAACCCCTCGCAGACCACAAAACAGGTATTCTAAACTAATAAAAATTCAATTATTGCAATTACCGGCATCCTTCAATTCGTCCATTAGCATCAATTGTTCTTCAACACCGTAAGCCATTTCAGATCCTGGAAATGTACAGAAATAATTTGTTTTTAATTGCGAAAAATAAAAAAACTACAATTTGTTGATTGTGCTAGTAATGTTTAGTAAAATCACACTTATTACTACAAGTATTGGTTACAACAGATTCCAAGTTGATATACTGCAGTCCATTTATATTTAGTTTAATCAGTTGAAATTTTTTAATTTTTTTGGTATATTCCAACCACTCGCAGACCATAAAGCAGGCATTCTAAATTAGTAAAAGGGAAAGTTCGAAAAGTCAAAAACATAGAACTTAATAAAAGAGAAAGTGAACTGCCAAAGTGACAAAGGAAACTCATATCAGCCTATTAGAACGTAACCTGCATGAAATAATCCCTACAATGACATTCCCAAACACCAGAACAAAGACATATTCTTAATGAGATACTTTATAGACACGGCTACTGAAGACGGCAAGTGCCCGAAACCAGTCTAGCAATAGATCAAACCAGGAAGAAGGGACAGAAGAAACTATAGCATATATCCTGCCTATACGATATTGTCTACTTGTTAATAGTGCTGCTAGAATATCAGAGTCCATAATTTATTTTACAGTTTTTTTATTGCCCAATGTTATATTGTGACAACTGCAAAATAATTAAAAAGGAAATAAAGACTGTAGTAGGGAATTGTGCGCTGGTGGCCTATTCAACTTTCCTCAATTTGCAAATAATCAAACGGTCAAGGTTCAAAGTTTAGTCCGCGGTATCGATATTTCGTATTCGCGGTATTTTCGCGTCCATTATATATTCACCGTAATAGATAATGTGTTTGAACATAAAAAATTATGTTGAAAATGATTAATACATTACCTCTCTTGGGCAGTAGGGGCCAACTTGAGACGGAGGAGCCTCCGCTCCTCAAGCTCTTCCAAATCGATTCCACCTTATCTCGAATCATCCTGTCGTGGCACAGGACTGGAATTAACAAGAAGAAAACAAAAAATTTTAATATTGTTTCGATAAATTATAAATACACAGAGTTGTAAACGGAAAATTTAATTTGCAGTTTAAGTCATACAAGGTTTTTAGATTGTCTAACATTCCCTCTTGCGACTTGAACAATGTACAAAAATCAAAGAAGTCTCTGTCCTAATAATCAAGTACAGTTTTCTCCTTGTTTTATGTATATTTATTGAAAAATGAAGTTGTATCATGTATCTTTGCAAAATTTAATAAGAATTGGCCAACAAAATTATATATATATAATAACGAATGGAATAAAAAATGGACGACATCGAACAATTAGATACTTAAAAATGACAATGAAAAGAAAAATATATCAGATTATTTTCCAAAACTCTCAATAAATGTTTATAAAAAAAAACTTGAAAATAGTGTATTTTATATATATATATATACTAGGTGCAAATACCCGGTTTTGCCCGCCTTCATCCTCCAGTGGCCACAGAGAATGTCCCACGGGTACCACCACCACCACCGTGGATAAACGCTCGAGTGGCGCCCCTAATGGCTCCTTTAGTCACTTCCGCGACCGGCCTGTGTAGCCTTTAATAACTTAGCCTAATAACTAGCCCGGACAAATTCGATATAGTTCTTGAACGGTGTTCCAGCAGTGGAAAACCCCCAGTGGAACTGCTATACAGATCTTAATGTACCGTGTCTGTACGAGACCTCCGCCCTCCCCCTCCCCCCAGCCTACAAAATGATAACAAATTCAAATCCACAATCACCCCATAGTCCTAATCCTAGTGGTACAAACCCTAGGTTAAAATTTACTGTAGGGGCCCCCTTTGGTTATCGGGTGTATTCGATGTATCGATATATACGGGTGAATCGATGTCGTCAACCAGCGTCAGCCATATCTGTTTTCACATCGCGCAGCCAAACAAGGGTACGATATGTCGAAAAAAACCCCGCCTAATTTGGTAAAAATAAAAAGCACAACCCGTCGGACGCCTTTATAGAGGTAGGTGATGTGAAAACAAAGATGGCTGACGCTGGTTGACGACATCGATTCACCCGTATATAACGATATATCGAATACATCCGATAACCAAAGGGGGCCCCTACAGTAAATTTTAACCCAAACCCTACTATCTTACGACATCGCGAATGTTCCTTCCTGAAGAGGAAGTTCTCCGTTATTGTCCTCCTGCTATTTATTAGTTCCGCTCGAACAGCGATGTCACTCGTTGCAATTTAAAGTCGTGACAATAAAACAGTCTCAACGATCGGACCCCTCTCTAAGGTCATGATTACTTACCGGAGCCGATAAATACTCGTGATAATCACGAATAAATACCCTTTCTTGTGGCGCAGACTATCAAGTTGGACTGATATATATATATATATATATATATATATATATATATATAAATGTAAATAAAATGTACTCTAATAAAATTAATTTTGTTGAATATATCTTTGGTTTTTTTTGCAATATCCTTTAACACGAAAAAATATTTCAGTCCCCGCAGTTTCGTGTTAAACGATTTTCACGGTGTAGTCCTTTTGGTATGTAATTAAGGCAAATTATTGAAAACCAGTAATTTGTTAAATCGAAAATAATAATCTATAAACTAGGGGGTCTAGCAGAGGCTCGGCCCTGAGGACGTTGTAAATGTTCTGGGGACCGTTTTGTTTGTGGCCAGCAGCCCACACTGCTGTGTCCTGGTGAGGGAGGGAGGGAGAGTGAGGGAGAGAGAAAGAGAGGGAGGGAGACAGGCGGCCTCTACATCTTTTGTGATCGAATTACCCAATTAAATGTAAATTGGGCTGACAAGGTCTCGGCATTAGGCCGTACACTGGCCAGCCTATATCCTTCACTACGCCAGGATATACGATAGAACACATACTTATCCTACTAATTAATATATCAAATTAAACAGAAACTCGATCATTAAACATGATTGAAAACTATTACTAGTTTAGAATCCTGTTTTGCGGTCTACGAGCGGTCGGAATACCGTAGATTTCGTGCGTTTCCGTCTTCTCTCGCCGGTTTCGTCGTGTCACTTTGGAATATTGTGAATTTCGTACTGTCCACTTACTTACGGCCAATAGTACAAGTGAAGTAAGTGACAGGAAGTGCGTCAACAGGATGCATCATCGTCCCACGTGACGCGCCAAAGTGACTCCTCATACCGGTACTGAAGATTGGGCGAACGGCCGAAACCGGTCTGCCGGGAAGACCCCAACTGAAGAGTGGATCGACTTACCGTTCCATATGTATATACGCGAAGAAGTGTCCTTTAATCCTTTTCGTATTCAGATATGTCCGTTCCCCTAATACCGGGAGCCACAACCTCCGCTAATATTATAAACCTAATATTCGCCCTAATATTCACCCGAGCAGAAAAAAATTATTAACTTTTTCACAATTTACGCCCAAAGTGCCGCCAGGCATTCTCCTGTCTCTAAAGTCTTGAGGCCTAAACGGGCACAGAGAAAAAAAATCCCCCAACAGCTGTCCGAAAAATAAAGTGATAAAAAACAAAACAGATGTATAAAAATTCCACTCCACGACGCTATCGACCTCTCCAGCCGGTCTGTTAACCTAACCGCCTCAATTATCATACAGACACAACTGTACATCGCTCACTCAACTGATAACCGCCGGCCACCCACATGACCTCATTCAATGATCACCAATCCTGACTAATTTATACACACACACACACACACACACACACACATATATATATATATATATATATATATATATATATATATATATATATATATATATATAAAGACATTGACATAATGGAAATCCACGTCCAGAGATAATAAATTTCCGGGGTACCTTCCATGACGTCATCCGGAATGCGTACAAATCAGTGGTAACCCTAATTTTTCTTTACAAACATTAAATAAGTATAAATAAATAATATATATATATATATATATATATATATATATATATATATATATATATATAGACATTGACATAGTGGTTATCCACGCCTGTGTGATTATACATTTTCGGGGCAACTTCCATGACGTCATCCGAAATGTGTACAATATAGTGGTATCCTAATTTTCCGTTACAAAGAATATATATATGCATACGGGAGGGGGTGGGGGGAGAGAGATGTGTGTGTGTGTGTGTGTGTGTGTGTGTGTACACACGCACACATAAATATATACCTGCAGGTGAGGTGTCAATCCTCTGGGTATTTAAAACATTTTTGTTCCCGTATTACCGGGAACCGTGGTTTCGTTATTGTCGCGATTGTTTCCTGTTTACTGTAAGGGGGAACAAAAGAAAAAAAACTGCGAACTGGCGTCTGTACTCACAGTATATGTAAAAGAAGTAGATGACGACGAGTAGGAGGGCCTCGTGCCACTGTACCCTCCTGTCCCTGAGCGCCAGAGCCAGCAGCGAGACGCAGAATCCGTAGACGATGCTCTCTCTGGTCACCGGCCAGCAGTCCAACTTGATAGTCTGCGCCACAAGAAAGGGTATTTATTCGTGATTATCACGAGTATTTATCGGCTCCGGTAAGTAATCATGACCTTAGAGAGGGGTCCGATCGTTGAGACTGTTTTATTGTCACGACTTTAAATTGCAACGAGTGACATCGCTGTTCGAGCGGAACTAATAAATAGCAGGAGGACAATAACGGAGAACTTCCTCTTCAGGAAGGAACATTCGCGATGTCGTAAGATAGTAGGGTTTGGGTTAAAATTTACTGTAGGGGCCCCCTTTGGTTATCGGATGTATTCGATATATCGTTATATACGGGTGAATCGATGTCGTCAACCAGCGTCAGCCATCTTTGTTTTCACATCACCTACCTCTATAAAGGCGTCCGACGGGTTGTGCTTTTATTTTTACCAAATTAGGCGGGGTTTTTTTCGACATATCGTACCCTTGTTTGGCTGCGCGATGTGAAAACAGATATGGCTGACGCTGGTTGACGACATCGATTCACCCGTATATATCGATACATCGAATACACCCGATAACCAAAGGGGGCCCCTACAGTAAATTTTAACCTAGGGTTTGTACCACTAGGATTAGGACTATGGGGTGATTGTGGATTTGAATTTGTTATCATTTTGTAGGCTGGGGGGAGGGGGAGGGCGGAGGTCTCGTACAGACACGGTACATTAAGATCTGTATAGCAGTTCCACTGGGGGTTTTCCACTGCTGGAACACCGTTCAAGAACTATATCGAATTTGTCCGGGCTAGTTATTAGGCTAAGTTATTAAAGGCTACACAGGCCGGTCGCGGAAGTGACTAAAGGAGCCATTAGGGGCGCCACTCGAGCGTTTATCCACGGTGGTGGTGGTGGTACCCGTGGGACATTCTCTGTGGCCACTGGAGGATGAAGGCGATTAGCCTTAATTTCTTGTCAGCCATTAACGCTAAACGACTAAATAACTAAAACTGTGTCTTACAGAGAGAGAGAGGGAGAGAGAGAGAGAGAGAGAGCGTGAGAGGGAGACAGGGAGGGAGAGAGAGAGACTAACGGACAATTATAAATAATTGGTGACCAACCGGAGGAAGACCAACATCCACCTCTTGTTAACACTTGCGTCACTTACTCCGCTGACGGCTAGAAATTGAACGGCAATTTGCCCCGAGATAATATAAACTGAGAATAATTGATTGAGACAAATAACATTTTACATAAGTTTATTCGGGAATTTTGATGAAATGCTTGCGATATTTCGGGGAAAACGAAACATTTCAGTTTACACCCCCACCGCCCCGAAATTTGTATTTTCCAGATTTTTGAACCCGAGATCGGGGCCGACGGTCTCCCCGAATAAAAGTTAAAAAACAAAAAAGTAGAAATTTCTCGGGCGTTTATTCGGGAATTTCGATGAAATACGTCGAATATTTCGGGGAAACGAAATATTTTACAGGTTGGGATGAGTAGCCGATTCTTAAGTCCTCGGGTTTTAAGATCGCGTAACTTTTCCGATTTTTCGCAATAACATTGCAAAAAATACGAATAGTCTCCCGCGGTCCGGAATGCACGTATTAATCAATATCTTTTTTTCCATGTTATATGTAAATTAATTGAAAAATAAAGTTGATTGTATTTGAGTACTTGGTGATTGAAACGGGGACAGTGCCGGGGACAAGTTCGGTTTCTCTATTAAATGATTTTGCTAAATGTTCGTATTGTATTCAACACCGAACTGAAGGATTCAGTTTTGTAGCATGTGTTTCTGTCTCCTCTCTGTCTCCGGTCTTTTGCTAGACCGGTTTCGGCCGCTCGCCATCTTCAGTAGAGCGATGTTAGTCACTTTTGGCGCTGGGGATGTTTTTTCATGGCATCCTCACTGCACTGTCACTGTCACTTGTACTGTGGTGGCTGTCTGTTTGCCGTGTGTATATATACACACCTCCTTTATCCCTTTGGTCCTTTAGTAGGATTAGCTACTTCGCTCATTGATTTAAGACCTTTTTAAACATTTCGACCTTTTTCCGTTTTTAAGGCATTTACGCGGAATCGCCCATACCCGACTGAAAAGAATCGACTTAACCCGCAAATTTGGACTTGCGAGACCATTACTAGAACGGACATAAAAATTGACCTTAAGTAACAAATTCACAGTATGCAAAGCCATATTAAATTATATACTGTATAGAACTATGCTGGGTTCCACCGAGACGTCCAACGTCGCTCGCGTCCAGAGATTCCAATCGAAAATTCTTCGAATCATCCTTAATGCTCCCCCCGGGTATGTTTCAAATCGCACCATTCGGTTAAAATTTACTGTAGGGGCCCCGGAGGTTATCGGGTGTATTCCATATATCGATATGTACCGGTCAGCCATCATTGTTTTCACATCGCGCAGCCAAACAAGGCTACGAGATGTGAAAAAAAAACCCACCTAATTTGGTAAAAATAAAAAGCACAACCCGTCGCACGCCTTTATAGAGGTACGCGATGTGAAAAAAAAATAACCCGCCTAATTACGAAGGAATGATAAAAAAAAGCACAACCCGTAAGATAGTAGGGTTTGGGTTAAAATTTACTGTAGGGGCCCCCTTTGGTTATCGGATGTATTCGATATATCGATATATACGGGTGAATCGATGTCGTCAACCAGCGTCAGTCATCTTTGTTTTCACATCTCGTACCTCTATAAAGGCGTCCGACGGGTTGTGCTTTTTATTTTTACCAAATTAGGCGGGTTTTTTCTTTTCACATTTCGTACCCTTGTTTGGCTGCGCGAGGTGAAAACAGATATGGCTGACGCTGGTTGACGACATCTATTCACCCGTATATATCGAATACACCCGATAACCTCCGGGGCCCCTACAGTAAATTTTAACCCTTTTTCGTGTGTTTCTGTCTCCTCTCGCCGGATCGGTCTTTTGCTAGACCGGTTTCGGCCGCTCGCCATCTTCAGTAGAGCGATGTTAGTCACTTTTGTCACTTTGGATGTTTTTTGGACGTCCTCACCGCACTGTCACTGTCACTTGTGACGGCCGTAGAAAAATAAAGTTATCGTAGTAAATAAAGTGTAATTCGTAGTGAGCGGTAGTCGGCCCCCTACCCGCCGATATAGTGGGTGTGTTGTACCTACCTTGGCCGGCGATAGGAGTACGCAGAGTGCTGGAACGGCGAGCATGTTGAAGACTCCGCATCCGACGACGGCGCCGACGCCGATATCGCCCTCGGTCAGGAAGGTGCCCACCATGTTCACGAACAGGTCCGGCGAAGACATCGCCCCCGCCATCAGGGTCGCCCCGGCCACGTCGCTGCTCAACTCCCATCCTATACACACCGACAACTTCACCATTACATTATATACATTATAGAATATATTCCGATAATCGATTTCAGGGAGAGCGGTGACTTTTAGTCAGATCGGGGGGAGGGGGAGGTTGGCAACAATGTGACCCAGTGACACATGTCATAATTCCAAGTCAACCCTTTCTAGTTCCGAATTTAACCCTTTGCACTCCGTTGTCCCCTCTCGTGGGACATCGTAATTCCAGCCTATCACTCCGATGTCCGATGTTAGCGATTACGGGGAATTAAGATATTTCCGCGCAACTTTTCGAGACGTGCGCGTTTTGCCCGATGTTTTCTCTTGAAATGTGACATCGCGAGACATCGAATCAAAATATAGTAAAATCACTCAGATATATAAAAGAGATGGCCAGTTTTGAGTTTGAAAGCTGAGCTCAGTCCGGTTGGAAGCGTCGACCGGTAGACAGATAGATCTAACGAGTGAGAAAATCGGAAGTGATTCTTCTCTCGGTAAATAAGTTCTTTCGGTAAATATCATTTTGTAACAGATCTAGAAATAACAATTAGAAATTGTCGACACGCGGATTTATTAATTTTTTTTATTAGAACAATGGCCAAATGTTCAAACAGGATGAGTCTCATGATACAAGTAGTAGTAAAGATGGGCTCCGGATAGACGTTTATACAGAGACGTTAGAAAGACTAAATCTAGACCAAAACTATAGCAGTGACAGTGACATCGGCCAACCACCGAGGAGTAGCCGGTAGCCAACATCCAGAATGGTCCGCAGTGCAATGGGTTAGTTTAGAATACCTGTTTTGTGGTCTGCGAGGGGTTGGAATACCGTAGATTTCCTGTGTTTCTGTCTCCTCTCGCCATCTTGACTAACACCGCTACTGAAGATGGCGAGCGGCCGAAACCGGTCTAGCGAGACCGAACCGGCGAGAGGAGATATTAGTTTCGGAAGCATTTCGGAAACAGAAATTTGCATTTTACTCGTGAGATTGAGACGAGTTTACATATCTCTCTACATACAAAATATTGTCTCGGATAAATTGCAGCGAAGAACCTTAAGAGTTACTCCTACTTTAATCCTACTTCATTATCATTCGGTACATTGTTTCTTCAGTTCTATAAACATTTTAAAAACGCTCGTCACAATAATATTGTTCGGTGTTGGCCAAAGATATCTCCATAGAAAATAATGGATTAAGTAAGTATAATTACTCCGAAGTTAGTGTAAATAAGTAATGAGATAGATGTAAATTATCTTTTCGAGGCCCAATTATTTTCAGTAATTTTTTTAATATTTGTTATTACATTACTGCTTATATCTAGGCACTGTTTCTTATAGTTTGACTTTGGATTAAACAACTACATATTTTATGATTAAAGTACAATAGATAAACTCGAGTACTGTTCGGAAATTGGGCTTCTGGTCGACTTAGAGTAAGTTTCTCAAAGTCGAAGTAAGTTTCTTTCAGCCTGCTCAAACTTCATTTTCGCCTTGGGACCGCTTCTCGGAAATTAACTTGAAAAAATAATATATTTTTCTCTGCATTTCTATTAGGCGAAATTATGCGGTATCGAGCGCAACGAGCCTAGCTAGATCTGCGGTCTAGCAAAGAAATTATCGGAAAATAAGTTTAGCATTGTTAGCATATATCAATTATTATTATTAGAATAAAATGTATGCCCTTATTTAATATAAGGGATTTAAATGTCCACTGTTAGTCCCTGGCGAACGAAATCTACGGTATTCCGACCCCTCGCAGACCACAAAACAGGTATTTTAAGCATTAATTATCGTTATTATTGTCGGTTTATCCGTCGTAAGGTCGGAGGACGGCGACTTTTGAATTCGGCAACTGACTGTAGCATATGACTTTGATGCAGGAGACGAAGTAGCCGTCGCATATCCTGGCCAGCATGATGAAGAGGTAGAGCACGACAAGGGAGCAGATGGCCAGGGTGCCGGGGGTGCCTCCGGGCAGGGAGACGTGCATGAAGTCCAGGATACCCGGCTCCGTGCAGTTCAAGTCCTCGTCCCCTTCCCAAAGCACTTCTCTTCCGCCTGCGAGCGAAAAGGAAAATAAATCCGAATTATATATCTGTCTAACCAATTACTAATTGGAGCCCGACGATCTGGAAGCCGGTGAGAGTTCAGCGAAACGTCTGAAGAGGAAAACACCCCGAGGAGGGAGAGAGGCCCCCGTTCAACGGAGCCCATTCCAGACTGGGGTTGAAATTTACTGTAGGGGCCCCGGAGGTTATCGGGCGTATTCGATATATCGATATATACGGGTGAATCGATGTCAACCAGCGTCAGCCGTATCTGTTTTCACATCTCGTACCTCTATAAAGGCGTCCGACGGGTTGTGCTTTTTATTTTTACCAAATTGGGCGGGTTTTTTTTCACATCTCGTACCCTTGTTTGGCTGCGCGATGTGACAACAGATATGGCTGACGCTGGTTGACGACATCGATTCACCCGTATATATCAATACATCGAATACACCCGATAAGCTTGGGGGCCCCTACAGTAAATTTTAACCCTTTACTCACAATAATATATCGGCTTGCAGCTTGCCTGAGAGCTTTCAACTTCGTTTTTCGAGCGGGCTCCATCGGAACGTTTTTTGCCCATTCCTGCCGGTGGGGTTCCGACGTTACGCAACTCTCACACTACATTCCGTCATCAGGGTAGGACAATTTAAAAAAGTCGTATACTTAAAATAAAATAAACGATACGCGAAATCGACGATTGTGCCCCGGTGGTCCAACCGATCAAGTTGGCTGTAAAAGTGCCGTTGTTTTTCATCAATCCCACCTCTCTCACCCTCTCTCTCTCTCTCTCTCTCTCTCTCTGACACATACAGATAAACAACGCCTGCCTATCTATCCTCGGGGCCAAGGTTATATAGATTTACCCGCAGTGGGTCGACGTTTTTATACGTTTCTTTCTGTTTTTTATACAATGTTTCCGGTAAAAGTGAACCCAATTTTTATCTGGTTCACAGCTCTACCGCGATGATGCAAACTCCGGAGCGTATTGCATCCGGCCCCAGTTAAAATTACGATTTAATTATCTCTAAATTAATGCATGAAAAGATAGCGTACAGTAAATAGTGCCGATGTAGGACCAATATAAATGGAGCAAAATCGAGGAGAAAAGCTTAAGAATTTATTATCATTTTTGTCCTTTAACTATCCGAGATGTACGGTTTGTGTAAATAATTGTGTAATTCGGACTTCTATCTTTCATATTTTTGTAACATACAAGTTCATAACGGAACATACAAGTTCCAAGTTACGAGAAGATCTGTACTTACTGAGGGGAGGTCGGAGACTTATTATTAGGGCGTACTTCATTTTCCCTTAATATTTTCGACTTTAAAGTTGAATTTTAAAGTGAATTATGTATGCGTACGTCCAGATTTGTTTCAGTTGTTTTCTCTAAACACCTTTTCTGTACGATTAAGTACAAGTAAATAATTTCTTTACTGTTATCAAATGTACGATTTTCGGGCAAAAGGCCTATATTTAGTTTTTTACGGTACATAAGTTCACAATTATGATATACTGTAACGAATACTACTTAAAATACATATTTAAATCTGCTGTAGTATATGATAAATCAATAATGGGACGTCTTGCTATCTATTGGTGTTATTAAACAAACAAGAACAACGATGAAGGGCTGACGAATTTGTCCGAAACTCCATTTTAATTAGTAGGAAAGCGAAAAATTAACAACATAAAAATAGTTACTAACTAAATCTTCTTTCTTATTTTATAATCACCAGTGGTAAAATCTGTATTGGGCTTCTTTCTATCGGTAACGATGGAGGGTAAATAAATTAGTTCGAAACTTCGTTTTAAACTATTGGATCACAAAATTAACTACATAAAATAGTTACTAACAAAATCTACTTCCGTATTTTATGTGTACCAATCGTAAAATTCACATAATAAACGTTCGCCTCACTGTTGTACACGTAGTAAAATGTGAAAGCATAAAAATATCCCTCTTTAAAATTTAAAACTACAATATGTCACATTTCATATTTTTTCCGTATCAGAGAATTAACGAATGTTTTTAATAAATATACTTATTTTGCAGATTTCGTGTGTTTCTGTCTCCTCTCTCGCTGGTTTGGTCTTTTGCTAGACCGGTTTCGGCCGCTCGCCATCTTCAGTGTGCGGTGTTTTATTCGGTTTTTTATTTTAGTTTTTAAATTTGGCGGTTCTAGTATTTTTAACCCATTCACACCGCCGGCTCCTCCTTATCAGTGTCTACGTCACACTCGGGGCGATAGCGGAGGCGGTGACAGATAACACAAAACACTGTGCGATAAGCAGATAGATAACGCGTTAATTTAAATAAAGCCGACGAGGTTGTAACATTGTACGGTCAGTAACACCGATAAACCCAGCTGATTATATTTATATTTATATTGTTATTAGACGCTGTGTAATAAAAAAAGAAAATTGATCTCGATGTGAAAATATCGGACGCCAGTACGACGCCTGTATACGGCTGAAAGTTATTGGATAATTGTGGATCGATTCTTGTTCGATGTTTTGTTCTGAAAATGCCTGTTTTTTTCTTTTTGTTTTTTCAAGTGAAAATTCGCTTGGTGAAGGTACCGGCACAATTCGGAAGCGATTGTTCAACAATGCCAACGGACAGACAACAAGATATTTCACAACAACGCCCCGGGGGATCCGAGGCGTTTTTAAACTTACTCGGGATAAAATCATGTCCCCATTTAAATTTTATTTTCTTAATAAAAAAAATTTCATTACTACGATAAACGACATAAGATATTCGTTTTAATTTATCTTCGTAATTTTGATCGTGTGAAAATCGAAATTTCCGTTTCTATCTCTTCCATCCGAGATACCTCCAAATAGGCGAGAGTTATTGCACTAATCATATTTTAATTAAACAACAATTAACATTATAAATTTATCTCGCTTATATTGAATAAGCCTGGTATTTATATTGGAGCCAGTGTAACATCAATATCACTAATTTTATTCTACAGGAAATATATTTGATGTATATATATTTCTATTGAATACCTGTTTTAGGGCGTAAACTTCCATTTCTGTCCTTATCCTCCAGTCCCATAAACAGTGCCACTGTTGACATCAATAGGAGAAGGCAGAAAATGCAGGCACACCTCAAAAATGGATCTCTCTTGTAGCAATTCATCCTGAAACACAGAAACTGAAAATCAAACGAGAATTCGAATCAAATCAGGAGGGATGCCACCAGAATCCGAACCCGGGGATTATTACCTGCGTCGTACAAACGTACAATTCAGGCAAAAGGTTTTTAAAAATAAAATTTCCGATTTTCAAGCTTACGCGAAAAAGCCGGGTGAAAATCTGGTTTATCCACCAAAAAACTACTTTCTAGACTGGCTTTGGTGTCGAAAAACTTTTTTAACACTGTTTTTGCGTTGGACAACATTCTAGACCGGGTTTTCTGTAAAAACCACGTTATAACTCATTTTTTGCGTCGAAAAATCACTTTAAACAGGTTTTTTCTTCTAGAAACAATTTTTTAACACGGTGTTGCTTCGTAAAGCCACTTTTTTACCCGGTTTTGGCGCCGAAAAACCACTTTTTAACCCGATTTTTGCTCCAAAAAACCACTTTTAAACATTTTCGGCGTCAAAAAACCACTTTATACAGGATTTTGGCGTCGAAAAACCAATGTTTAACGCGGTTTAGGCGTAGAAAAACCACTTTTTAACACGCGTTTGGCGTCGAAAAACCAAAAATGTAGTTTTTCTACATTCTACGCAACAATGCGCTTCTTAGGCCAAAAATCGGTCCATAAGTGCAGTTTTAGGCCCACAATTGTGGGTCAGGTCCAAAAATGCGGTTTTTAGGCGCCAATTATTCCAAAAAAGCGGTTTTAGGGCCTAAAATGCAGTTGTTAGGCCAAAAATACGGTTTTTAGACGCAATATAGACCCAAAAATGCCCTTTTTAGGCCCACAATTGGACCAAATAAGCGTTTTTTACGCCAAATTTAGTTTTTACGTCCAAGAATGCGGTTTTTTGTCTAAAAATGCAGCTTAGGAGCAAAGTCGACCAAAAAAAGCGGGTTTTGGTCCCATTTTGCACCTAAAAATTGCGTTTTAGCTGTTTGCGCCTAAAAACCGCAATTTTGGGCCCATTTTGCACCTAAAAACCGCATTTTTGTGCCCATTTTGCGCCTAAAAACAGCATTTTAGGGCCCATTTTGCGCCTAAAAATCGCATTTTCGCGCCTAAAAATTTCATTTTTGGGCCGATATTGCGCCTAAAACCACATTTTTGGGCCATTTTGCGCCTAAAAATTTCATTTTTGGGCCGATATTGCGCCTAAAACGACATTTTTGGGCCCATTTTACGCCTAAAATCCACATTTTTGGGCCCACTTTGCACCTAAAAAGTACATTTTATGAGCCGATATTGCGCCTAAAACCACATTTTGGGCCATTTTGCGCCTAAAAATCGCACTTTTGCGCCTAAAAATTTCATTTTTGGGCCGATATTGCCCCTAAAACGACATTTTTGGGCCCATTTTGCGCCTAAAAACCGTATTTTTGGGCCTATTCTGCACCTAAACAACGCATTTTTGGGCCCATATTGGGCCTAATAACCGCATTTTTGCGCCTAAATATCATATTTTTGGTCCTATTTTGCGCCTAAAAATCGCAGTTTTGGGCTTAATTTGCGCCTAAAAATCGCATTTTTGCGCCTAAAAATTTCATTTTTGGGCCGATATTGCGCCTAAAACCACATTTTTGGGCCCATTTTGCGCCTAAAAACCGTATTTTTGGGCCCATTCTGCACCTAAAAAACGCATTTTTGGGCATAAATATCATATTTTTGGTCCTATTTTGCGCATAAAAATCGCAGTTTTGGGCTTAATTTGCGCCTAAAAACCGCATTTTTGGGCCCATTTTGCGCCAAAAATCCACATTTTTGGGCCCACTTTGCACTTAAAAAATGCATTTTATGAGCCGATATTGCACCTAAAACCACATTTTTGGGCCCATTTTGCGCCTAAAACGACATTTTTGTGCCCATTTTACGCCTAAAATCGACTTTTTGTGCCCATTTTGCGCCTAATAACCGTATTTTTGGGCCCATTCTGCACCAAAAAAACGCATTTTTGGGCCTATATTGGGCCTAATAACGGCATTTTTGCGCATAATATCTTATTTTTGGTCCTATTATGCACCTAAAAATCGACTTTTTGTGCCCATTTTGCGCCTCAAAACCGTATATTTGGGCCCATTCTGCACCTAATAACCGCATTTTTGGGCCTAAATATCATATTTTTGGTCCTATTTTACGCCAAAAATCCACATTTTTGGGCCCATTTTGCACCTGAAAACCGCATTTTTGTGCCCATTTTGCGCCTAAAAACAGCACTTTAGGGCCCATTTTGGGCCTAAAAAACGCATTTTTGGGCCCATTTTGCACCTAATAACAGCATTTTTGCGCCTAAATATCATATTTTTGGTCCTATTTTGCGCCTAAAAATCGCAGTTTTGGGCTTAATTTGCGCCTAAAAACCGCATTTTAGGGCCCATTTTGCGCCAAAAATCCACATTTTTGGGCCCACTTTGCACTTAAAAAATGCATTTTATGAGCCGATATTGCACCTAAAACCACATTTTTGGGCCCATTTTGCGCCTAAAAAACGCATTTTTGTGCCTAAAAATCTCATTTTTGGGCCTATATTGCGCTAAAAACCGTATTGTTGGGCCCATTTTGCGCCTATAAACCGCATACTTGCCCCTAAAAACAGCATTTTCCAATATGGGATCGATCTGGGAAAATTTTCGAAAAACCTAAATTTTCGATTTTCAACCCGCCGTTTCAGGGGCAAGTGTAACTCACTTTGGTACACTTGTGGGTGGAATATGGGACCGATCTGTGAAAATTTTCGAAAAACCTAAATTTTCGATTTTCAACCCGCCGTTTCAGGGGCAAGTGTAACTCACTTTGGTACACTTGTGGGTGGAATATGGGACCGATCTGAGAAAATTTTCGAAAAACCTAAATTTTCGATTTTCAACCCGCCGTTTCAGGGGCAAGTGTAACTCACTTTGGTACACTTGTGGGTGGAATATGGGACCGATCTGTGAAAATTTTCGAAAAACCTAAATTTTCGATTTTCAACCCGCCGTTTCAGGGGCAAGTGTAACTCACTTTGGTACACTTGTGGGTGGAATATGGGACCGATCTGTGAAAATTTTCGAAAAACCTAAATTTTCGATTTTCAACCCGCCGTTTCAGGGGCAAGTGTAACTCACTTTGGTACACTTGTGGGTGGAATATGGGACCGATCTGTGAAAATTTTCGAAAAACCTAAATTTTCGATTTTCAACCCGCCGTTTCAGGGGCAAGTGTAACTCACTTTGGTACACTTGTGGGTGGAATATGGGACCGATCTGTGAAAATTTTCGAAAAACCTAAATTTTCGATTTTCAACCCGCCGTTTCAGGGGCAAGTGTAACTCACTTTGGTACACTTGTGGGTGGAATATGGGACCGATCTGTGAAAATTTTCGAAAAACCTAAATTTTCGATTTTCAACCCGCCGTTTCAGGGGCAAGTGTAACTCACTTTGGTACACTTGTGGGTGGAATATGGGACCGATCTGTGAAAATTTTCGAAAAACCTAAATTTTCGATTTTCAACCCGCCGTTTCAGGGGCAAGTGTAACTCACTTTGGTACACTTGTGGGTGGAATATGGGACCGATCTGTGAAAATTTTCGAAAAACCTAAATTTTCGATTTTCAACCCGCCGTTTCAGGGGCAAGTGTAACTCACTTTGGTACACTTGTGGGTGGAATATGGGACCGATCTGTGAAAATTTTCGAAAAACCTAAATTTTCGATTTTCAACCCGCCGTTTCAGGGGCAAGTGTAACTCACTTTGGTACACTTGTGGGTGGAATATGGGACCGATCTGTGAAAATTTTCGAAAAACCTAAATTTTCGATTTTCAACCCGCCGTTTCAGGGGCAAGTGTAACTCACTTTGGTACACTTGTGGGTGGAATATGGGACCGATCTGTGAAAATTTTCGAAAAACCTAAATTTTCGATTTTCAACCCGCCGTTTCAGGGGCAAGTGTAACTCACTTTGGTACACTTGTGGGTGGAATATGGGACCGATCTGTGAAAATTTTCGAAAAACCTAAATTTTCGATTTTCAACCCGCCGTTTCAGGGGCAAGTGTAACTCACTTTGGTACACTTGTGGGTGGAATATGGGACCGATCTGGAAAATTTTCGAAAACCTAAATTTTCGATTTTCAACCCGCCGTTTCAGGGGCAAGTGTAACTCACTTTGGTACACTTGTGGGTGGAATATGGGACCGATCTGTGAAAATTTTCGAAAAACCTAAATTTTCGATTTTCAACCCGCCGTTTCAGGGGCAAGTGTAACTCACTTTGGTACACTTGTGGGTGGAATATGGGACCGATCTGGGAAAATTTTCGAAAAACCTAAATTTTCGATTTTCAACCCGCCGTTTCAGGGGCAAGTGTAACTCACTTTGGTACACTTGTGGGTGGAATATGGGACCGATCTGTGAAAATTTTCGAAAAACCTAAATTTTCGATTTTCAACCCGCCGTTTCAGGGGCAAGTGTAACTCACTTTGGTACACTTGTGGGTGGAATATGGGACCGATCTGGGAAAATTCTATCTAAAATGCGCATTTTTGGGCCTAAAAAACGGACTTTTTGGCGAATTTTTCGCAAAATTTTTTGCCAGGAAATTTACGGTTTTTAGGCCCAAAAATACGATTTCTGAGGGTAGGTCTGCTGTTTTCAGAGCCATTATGGAACTAAAAATTTGGTTTTTAGACGAAAAATCGGGCCAAAAGTGCGGTTTTTGAGACAAGTCGACCCAAAAATGCTGTTTTCAGGAGGAAAATCGGGCCAAAATTGCTATTTTTAGGCGTAAAAATGCGGTTTTTAGGCCCAAATTGGCCGAAAATGCGGTTTTTAAGCACAAAATCGGCCCACAATGTAGTTTTCAGGCCCAAAATGCAGTATTCGGTAGAGAAATTGTCCAAAATTCGGTTTTTAGACGCGAAATCAATCAAAAATGCAGTTTTTAAGCGCAAAATAGGCCCAAAAAAGCAGTTTTCTTGTGTAAACTTGCCCAAAATTCCGTTTTAGGCGCATATTCAGTCAAAAAAGCAGTTTCTAGACTCGGAAATGCGGTTTTCTGCTCCCCTCCCCAAAAAAAGGGTTTTTAGACTCAAAAAAGGCCCAAGACAGGGTTAAGGACTGGTTTTTCGAAGTGAAAAGCGGATTAAAAAGTTGCTTCACTGGTCTTAAATGTGGTTTTCCAATGAAGAAACTAGGTTAAAGAATTTTCGAATTAAAGAATAAGGTTTTTGACCCAATAACCCTGTTAAAAAGTGGTTTTTCGACGCAGGGAAACGGTCTAAAAAGTGGTTTTTCAATACCAAACCGTGTTAAAAAGTGGTTTTTCGACGCAAAAACAATGTTAAAAAATGGTTTTTCATAAAAAGTGGATAATAATTGGTATTTAATCGAAGAAATGGGTTAAATATTCGAGTTTCAATGTAAAAACGTTCCTTTTTGTGCCAAGTGTATTTCACTTTAGGTTCAGTGTTGACGGAGTATGGGACAAATCGGTTAAGCAGTTTTATCTCATAGTAGGTTCGAGTAATCGGGTTTTAATACGTTGAATGGAGATATTGATAAAAAAAAAAACCGAATAATTATAAATAAACAAACGTCGGGAACCTCTACCGATAGCTCTGATGATAACCCCCCGGGGTGTGATGAACCGGGACTATCTTCTGTTTACAGAAATTAGATTATTAACTGCTATAATCTACACAGACATTGTTTGCAGAGGCTAATTTGGGGTTAACTGCGACACAAATTGCCCAGTTCTACTGAAGACCGAATTCGTTTTAATGAGAAAGTATTTGCCTCTGCGAATTCTAGTGTAGATTCCATGCTGAAGCTATAAATTTTACCGCAGATTTCTGTTTCTTCTCGCCGGTTTGGCCTTTTGCTAGACCGGCTGCTCGCCATCTTCAGTAGCGGTGTCACTTATGGCACTTTGGATTTGGGCATCCTGAGGATTTTCTGAAGATGCCCAAAAAACATCCAAAGGGCCAAATTGGCTAACGTACGAAATCTAAGCTGTTCCAACCCCTCACAGATCAGAAAATAGGTATTCTAAACGTAAATTTTTAGTCTGCTGAAACGGTTTAGTTGTAGTTATGCAGTTTTAAAACATCTTAAATAATCCTTTATGATTGTAGAAATAAATTACGCTTTTTTTAAGAGGTTCGAACCCGCTGATGTTCGTTTTATTATATGCAAACGTTATTAAACGATATCGTTTACAATATAGGACCTGCAGTCCTCAATTATTTCATATTATAATACAAGTTAAATTCTGGCCTCTACCGGGATTCGAACCCTCTGACGCAAGTTAATATATTTATTATATTATACAAATATTATTAAACGATATCGTATACAATATACGCACTACAGGACTTAGTTCTAATGAATTATCCTGTTGTCTAATAACTATTGGCACTTTGGGTGTTTTTCGGTCATCCTCACTGCACTGTTACTGTCACTAGTACTGTCAAAAGAACATCCGAAGTGCCAAAAGTGACTAACACCGCTACTGAAGATGGCGAGCAGCCGAAACCGGTCTAGCAAAAGACCAAACAAGCGAGAGGAGACAGAAACACAACAAATCTACTGAGAATATTTAGTTTACTGCTGCGTCCTATGAGCCCATATCTGCTTTAATCGGTAGAAATTGAACGACGAATGTTTTCCCGTGGATTTTCCCCCAAAAAACGGCAGTTGGTTCCATACGCAATGGTACACAACAAATGTACGGTATTCCACAACCCATCGCAGACCACAAAACAGGTAGTTAAACTAAATATTCTCATATTATTTTATATTTCGTATTTAAAATAAATTAATAGTTAGTTTACAGTATTGAATGGGGAGAAAAATATAAAAGAAAAGGGGGATAATTATATTTGAAAATTTTGTCCGCATTTTCATTTCATGTTGAGTGTTTAGTGTAACTGTTATATATGAGAAATGTATTCGATAAACTGATTTTCTAACCCGGAAAATAAACATAAGAGGGATACAACGTCGAGAAGTATCGGAAGAAATCTGAATCAGAAATTACAAAAACCCGTTTGTAATTGTTTACATTACAAATATTAGTTCGGAATCGCCCAAAAGGCTGAACCAGAAGACTCACAAAAATGCTAGTCTCTGTGTTGAATTTGTGAGAAGTTAAATGTGCATTTTACAGGTCTGGGCTTTTGCCCGAAAACGCAGAAAAAAACGAGAACGAACTGAAAACCAAAAGCCGGGCAAAAGAAATTGAACACATCATTCGTGTCCGTAAAATTCCGAAACTCCCTTCGAGAGTCGATTAAATATTAAAATCCCGGTTCTTAAAGTACCATCCTATAAGTACTTATTGATCAAGTGAGAAAGCTTTCGGCAATTGTGCTTAAAGCAATTATTTGTTGTACAAAAAATGAAAGGAGAATTTGAATTGTGTTTTTGAATAAGAAATGGAGTGTGAACGCGAATTCGTTAATTAGTAGTCGCGCGATTGGATACAACAACGGGGGAACGATTTGGTTTTTCAAGAGAAAACCTATTTTCAATCGTTACGAATTTCAAGACCGAGACAAGTACGAGTGTAAGATTTCACCTGCGGTACGGGAGAGCGTGTAGCGTTGTCCACTGGGTCCAGACTCAATTAGTTTTTTCTTTTTCAGCGCCCCCAGCCCCCGAAAATGTCGTGAAACTTCAGCGTGAAACTCGAAGAAGTTGGAACAGTTTTTAAAATGCACAACCGTATTGGGGAGACGACGGAATAGAACTGATTTCGATCAGTCCGTCCACAATCCGAGCTTAAGGAAGCTTATCTTCTCCCATCCGAAATAATAATAACACTCTCCCACCCTCTCTCCCCTCCCTCTCTCTCTTTCTCTGTTATCTCTAGAACAAGAAATGTTTTTCGACGAAGACGCGGCTCTCTTATCTCTAATCCAGCGACGATACCGGTTAGTACCACTTCGGGATTTTATCTGCCGCTCGGTCCGAGGGTCTGGGAGCTTGGAAAAAAAATTTTAAAAAATTCTGTTTTTGTTTCTGTCTTTTTTGTCGACATTTTACGCAACGGCGCGATTAAAAAGTCGGCCGTTCCCAGTCCCAGACCCTGAAGACGGGGCCGGCGGCTGCGCTTCCGAAACGTCGAGCCGCAGAGTATATTGAAAAATGGTTTTTAAAAACTTTTTTATTTTTGCACAATCAACTTTACAGTTAGTTTAAGCCGTCGTGGTGGGGATAATGGATAGTGGGTGATAGTATATTGTTGACGGGTTGTGCTTTTTATTATTTTTACCAAATTAGGCGGGTTTTTTACCCACCTCGTACCCTTGTTTGGCTGCGCGATGTGAAAACAAAGATGGCTGGACCCGTATATATCGATATATCGAATACACCCGATAACCTCCGGGGCCCCTACAGTAAATTTTAACCGAATGATGCAATTTGAAACATACATATTAAGGATGTTTCGAAGAGCTTTGGATTGAAATCTCTGGACGCGAGCGACGTTGGACGTCTCGGTGGAACCCAGCATAGTTCTATACAGTATATAATTTAATATGGCTTTGCATACTGTGAATTTGTTACTTAAGGTCAATTTTGATGTCCGTTCTAGCAATGGTCTTAGAAGTTCAAATTTGCGGTTTAAGTCGATCCTTATGAGTCGGGTATGGGGATTCGACGTTGAAAAATGGTAACAATATAAGTTTTCAGTAGAAATTTTTGATTTTCATTTTATTAAATAGTGGTTCCCATATAGAATTCAAAATGGCCCGAGGGACAAAATTCAGTCCCGATATTCGGGTGTATATAAATGTAGACTCCCCCCGAACAATATATTTATGAATATTACCTGAACAAAACGAATTGCAAAACCAGCCCAGTTACACCAAAAAACCCCAATGATGGAACCCCCCCATGCCGGTTCCATCATCATCGAGTTACGGCTCTATTACAAATATCGTTATCTGTAACCGTGGTCCGATCAAGGCCGTCGGTTTATTTTCGAACAAATAGACCAGTTGGGTGAATGATGACCGGGTCTTTGAATCACGGTCATCACCAAACAGATATCATCGGGGTGAACAATATCGCGTGTGTTTGTTCTCTTCCCTTATCACTCTCTCTCTCCGCTCCTCCTTTCGGTCGTGTTTATCGTATTTTCTTTTCTTATTTTTGGAATATTCGTCTATTTTCGGTTCACTCGCTGCGACTACCGCCCGGATCGAAAATAAAAAGCCGGAATTGCGAGAGGTTTTTTGTTGTTTCTATGACAGTGTGTTACAAGCGCCGATTACGAGGAAAATCATGACTCGGTAAATTGAAATTGGTATCATTGTCGAATTCTTGTAGCCCTTGACAGAATGTTTAAGTCTCATGACGGGAATTTTCGACAGCATTTTTGGACCAACGACGAATTTTCCGTATCGCTGTATTTTTGCGGCCCCCGACCGAATATTTGAGGCCTGTGACAGAATTTTTATGTCCCATGACGAAATTTCCGACAGGATTTTTGTAGCCTACCACGTAATTATGGTAGCCGGCGACAAAATATCTGGCAGACGTGGCCTAGAAATGAAATTGAATATTTGATTAAAAATAAACTATTATACATACTGAATAATATTCGGTAATGTTATTACCGAAACGAAAGGTCTTCGGATCGAAATCGTGATCGAAATTGGTGGCCACTGAAGACGAAACAACAATAGGCGGGTTTAAACCGGATTTGGTCGGCCGCACAATCTTTGTTCTAAATTTAACTCCAGTTAATTTCCAGCCTTTATATAACATATTTTATTTTTTGAATTTCCTTAAGATTGTTCTTATGATTGAACGTAAGCGATTCAAGCGAGAACACGTTAGCGATAATAATTTTTTTATTGTCACTCAAGGGTTTTTGCCCTTTCCTTTTGGAAAAGGGAATATATATATATATATATATATATATATATATATATATATATATATATATAGGTGGAGAGGTATGGTTCATCCTCTTCGGTGGGACTAGTTTGTTCCCTTATTGCCGGGAACTAACCTCTTTCTATATTGTATCTTGAGTCTCTGTTAAATATACAAAGCTATATTAAAATTGAGGTAGACATACAGAATCGAACTATGGTGATCCACCAAGTCGTTGAACGCTGCTCGCGTCCAGAGATTCCAATTGAAAGTCCTTCGTGTCATCCTCAACGTTTCCAGTCGTACTCTTCACCATGACTTCGCCTTAGCCGGACGACCTAGACGCTTCTACGACGTGCCCTAAAGATGTGCGACCTAAAAGATTAAAAAAATGTATAAAAAAAAGGGGGGGGGAAATCAATGGCTTCTCATCCATTGTGGTTAGTGCTCGAACATCACCGTTGCTTATTGTATTTGTTTTCAGTTGCGACAATAAAACAGAGAAGAAAATAAAATATTTAGCCAACAAACTAACAGTATAACAAGTGATTTTAAAGCCGGGATGGACGTGCGCAATTGAACTATAGAGGGAGGGCGGTTCCACTGAGAAATCCGACATCGCTCGCATCCAAAGGTTTCGGTCAAAAGTCCTTCGCACCATCCTTAATCCTCCTCGGTATATCTCTAACCGAACAATTCACAGTGATCTCTCTTCAACATACCGAAAGTTGGCGAAGTCACAAAATCCCGGTTTCTCAAGTTCCATTCCGGCCTTTCTCATCATCCGAATTATTTTGCTAGTTCAGTCCCTTCAGTTCCTTCACCCATCCCATTATATAGGTCGGTTAAAACGCCACTGGCCAAGAGATATTCTTATGCGGCCGTAAAAGTGCCACCACATTTCGTGTGTTTTCTGTCTCCTCTCGCCGGTATGGTCTCTTTCGCTAGACCGGTGTCGGCCGCTCGCCATCTTCAGTAGCGGTGTCAGTCACTTTTGGCACTTTGGTTTTTTTTCGGGGGGCCGTCCTCACACTGCACCGTCACTGTCACTTCTACTGTAGACAGACGTACTGTACGTCCAAAGTGGCTGACACGCTACTGAAGATGGCGAGCGGCCGACACCGGTCTGGCAAAAGACCAAACGAGAGGGCGAGAGGAGAACCAGAAACACAACAAATCTACGGTATTCCTTGGTAGACCACAAAACAGGTATGTTAAACGAATTGAGATTACTCGCGTGAAGGATTTTTTCCTCTCTACGAGATTCGAGAGGATCGAGAGAGCCAGTCGCAGGAGGCAGTGTTCAGAGCGCGACTAATCTAATGAAATTTTAATTGTCGATTATAGAAGGAATAAAATAAACAGATAGAAGAAAGTTTAGATTAAAATTTACTGTAGGGGCCCCCTTTGGTTATCGGATGTATTCGATATATCGATATATACGGGTGAATCGATGTCCTCAACCAGCGTCAGCCATCTTTGTTTTCACATCTCGTACCTCTATAAAGGCGTCCGACGGGTTGTGCTTTATTTTTACCAAATTAGGCGGGTTTTTTCACATCTCGTACCCTCGTTTGGCTGCGCGATGTGAAAACAAATACGGCTGACCGAGTTGACGACATCGATATATCGAATACAGCCGATAACCTCGGGGGCCCCTACAGTAAATTTTCATCTTCGATTTCGAATTTTATCGCTTCCTCCAGTGGTTTCCTCCCGGTGCGTACTCCGACGATGAATTGTGGAGGGAGGACGGTGGGAGGGGGGAGTTTATAACCAATTCGTGTGGGAGTGTCGGTGACGAGGTCGAGAGGTGGGAGAGAGAGAGAAGCGTTTCGTGGAGGGGCCTAGCGGTAGCCAGCTTCCGCCGAGCTCGAACAGTCCAGTGTACGTCCTGGAAGCTCCAAGACACCGTATTCTAAGCCTTCGGTCGGTCGGTCCCGGCATCCATTGTCGACAACGGGGAGACGTACCCGTAGGGGAGCGGGGGAAACTCGGGCGGCAAACTCTGCGGTGGATTTGGCACTGGTCTGTAGCGGCGGGAGCGGTGTTCTCCGGCCGACGTCCTCAGCCACCCACGTCCCGTGCCACCTTGGCACGCCCAGTCGCCCCGGGAGGCGGCTGCAACATGAAGCACAGAAGGGTGAGTACCCTCACCCTCACCCTCACCCTCACCCTCCAGAACCCGCGGTTACCGTAGGGGAGAGATTCCGCGCAATTGTATTCTCACCCGCCAGTCTAATCTAAAGCAGGGATCGGCAACTTTTCGCCCGGCACGCCAAAGCGCCGATATAATTTTAGGAAAATCCGACAAATTTAGAGCGTGAGCCTGCCCAAATGTGGCCGGTGACAAAAATGCCCGCTAACAGAGAAAGCTATTTTACTGCGCGAGTTTTATTTCTCAACCTGAAAAGAATAATTATTGTCAGTTTCCTACTTTGCAATTCTCCAATTCAAATATTTTTATCGAGTCACTAAAAGTACTGGATGAAAATTTTCGTCATCGGTTTCATAAAAATCAGGATTTTTATGCAAAAGAAACGGACGTATTAATATCTGAAAATCCTTTACAATTTGATATTGTAAAAGCGCCAAACATTTTACAACTAGAGTTAATTGATTTGCAATCTAACGATGTATATAAAAATAATTTCGATGAAAATAATTTAATCGCGTTTTATTCGAATCTACCGGAAAAGAAATTTCCCGATTTAAGAAATTTTGCAGAATCGACGATTTGTATTTTTTCAACCGCCTATTTACACGAACAAACATTTTCGAGAATGAATTTCGTAAAATCAAAATATAGAACGAGATTGACGGATGAAAATTTACAAAACTTGTTGAGGATCTCAGTATCCCAAACATGACCGGAATATTCGAAAACAAAAAGCGCGTTGAATTTTAACGAACGAATTAAACGAAAGATAAACTATTTTCCTTATACGTATGTAATTGGAATTGTATTTTCTTTTTTTTTTCCCTTTTAAGAATTGTAAAATTTTTGTTCTCCGACATTATTGTTATTATAGTGTGTCCATAAAAAATAAATTTTTTCTATATTTATTTTTAATAATATTTATACTCGTATATGACATAAAAGCGCTATATAAGTTTGAGTGTGCGGCCGGCGTAAAAAATTTTATTTTGAAAATGGCCCGCCGTCCGAAAAAAATTGCCGACCCCTCGTGTAAAGGATGAGGAGGAACGAATCGATTATAGGTTAACGAACCGGTGGGGGGAGGGGGGACAGTCTTGAGGAAAAAATTAACAAATATTCCTCTATATAGACAGACTATGCATAAAGTTAAATACTTACTTAGATACCTCTGGGCGATAGAATATTGAAACTGTAAATACCGACACTATACGTCGACGGAATCCACAAATTTACAGTCGAAAATATTTTGGAAAATCAACGTATGCCCTACAGTCTAGACGGATCTTAAAGTACAGTGTGTCCGAGAAAGTACAAAAATATAACGCAAATTTCACTCCGGAATCACCTCCGTAGTCCTAATCCCGGCGGTACAAACCCCAATATCTTCCTGTATCCCGAACGTTCCTAACGCGTTGATGAGGAAGCGGCCACGTGATCTGGATGTGCATGAAAAATAAAATAAAAAAATTTTAAAAAGAAGGGGAAACGACCCAGTCGGTTTCTCCTCCTTTATTATGACTACTCGTTATATTAGCTCTGCTAGAATTGTAATTTACAGTTGTGACAATAAAACGGTTGTACACAGAAAAGCTGTCTGTAAATTTTCGGTACTTAAGAAACTTAGAAATTTAGAAGGTCGTTTTTTCAAAACGGCCGGTAGAAATAATCCAAACGGGAGCGGAGCGATTCCAACACTAATTTTCTTCGGAATTTTCAATTTTTCAATTCCGACAATGGCATTTATCCGGTATTTTTCCGGGATTGGAGAGCGCGTTTGGGTTTGCACATTCAGAAAAGAGTGTAACGGCGCGGAGTCAACGAAAAAACTGGATGTTTTATTCCAAACGTTTTTAACATTTCAAATATTTATATTCGATTTTTTCTTCTGTTCGGCATTCGTGACAGTTCCGCTCTCAAGACTGCTCCTCCGCACCCGCTGGTGGTGAACGGTTCGTTAACCTTTCGTTAACTCTGAATCAATTGGTCCTCCAGGACGGCGGCGTTTAAGAATGGGACGCCTTAAGGGGGTTTGGGGGGGGACAAGAATGAATTAGGACCTCAGGACCCCGGGGATGTTACTAGTTCATCCCGGACCTCCCGGGGTATGTTGAGCTCGTTGAGGTGAATAATTGTAATTTGAAACATACCCGGGAAGCACTTTCGATTGGAATTTCCCGATGTGAATGTCTCAGTGAAATCCCCTAGTTCCAATCTGTTTTAATGCAGTTCTCTATATTCTGAATTTCTCGGGCTAAGTTCGATGTATTTTTTAAAAAATTAGTCAGAAATCAAAAATTTGACTTCTGTCAACAGATTCCAGATACGTATCTTTGGCGTCATTTCTAATACACGATAGATCGGCTTCTATACAAGATAAATATAACATTCGATTCGTTACGGTATTTCTGACGTTAATTTCACGTTAATCTGAATTCCACTCGCTCAATAACGTCTTGACTAAAATATCTTTTACGTTACATCGCGCTATCGATGAATATAATTTTAAAAATTAAAAAAAAAAAAAAATTTCGATTTCCCATTCGCACTTGAGATAGACGCGATCGATTTCCTGACTTTAAGACGAACAGCGAAGGAAACATATTTAATAATAGGAAATATAATTTTATAATTATTTCCCGTTGAGTATTAATAATCTTAGAAATTATTATAAGGTATCTTTCCAATTTATCCAGAAAATTTATATGAATCCACTTATAAATTTTACATACATATTGCCCCGTTATCGGAGCGTTATTGTTTAAGGAGTATTTTCTACACAGATACCGTCCAGATATTCTGTGACCGAAAGATGATACTGAAGACGAATCGTCAGTGGGAATTGGACGCTGCTTTTTGCAGCAATCATTAATGTGTATATGATTAATAAAAATTATCCCTTGTCATTACATTGAATCGAGATTGTTTTTCGGATTTGAACGATATTCGTGTCCAGCGGGATAGGATTGGACGGAAAAGACGGATCCGATAGCACGAAAATGCACAAATTAAAATTAACTAATTAATCAATTAGACAGAAACAGGTCACAGGTTTTGTTTTTAAGAAGATTTACATACATAGAATCCATATACTATGATATCACAAGTGTTACTTACGACTAAGCACAGAACTGTCCGACTCCTACGCGAAATTCAATCGTTATAATGAATTTTCATCCTTGAATAAAATCGTTAAAGCCCGCATTCCGGTTTGAAAGTCCACCCTCACGGAACTTTAAGCAACTTGCTATTGAAAATCAAGTACGTCACATGGGACTGCACTTGGAGATTGACATTGGAACTTGACGTTGGAAATTGTTACTACTGAGACTCCTCGACAATATATCGTTGACGGACAAATTATTAATTTATAACCGTATTTTAAAACCTGTATTCTAAGTTCAACCAAATCCACTCGTTGCAATCTTCGTAATACTTCTACATAAAATACAATGAACACATAGTTTAACATACCTGTTTTTTTGGTCCTCTGGATGTATAGTACGTCTGTCTACAGTACTAGTGACTGTGACAGTGCAGTGAGGATGCCCGAAAAAAAAACCAATGTGCCAACAGTGACTGACACCGCTACTGAAGATGGCGAGCGGCCGAAACCGGTCTAGCAAAAGACCGAACCGGCGAGAGGAGACAGGAACACAACAAATCTGCGACAATTAACACATATTAGGAAACGGTCGTATCTAATTTTACACGATTTACAATAAGTTGCCCCATTTTAAAATCAATTACGGAGCTAACGTAGAAATAATTACAGTACCCATTATTATTCCATTATTAGTAACAATTTACAATAAAATGTCCACCCCCCCCCCATCCAGCTGATAATGTTTCACTTTAGAATAGTCGCAAGTTACTACCCCTAACCCGGGTAAAACTAATCGGTCTATTGCAGATTTATCGGTTTCGCTTTGGCATCGGGGCTTGATTTGTAAATTGGTACGGGGGGAGGGGGAAATGTACAATGACGTAAATACATATTCATGCGTATTAATTTTCATTTTTACCCTACTTCAGGCCCTATTGAGATTGGCCCTTCATGTATTTAGATATATCTCAAAAACGGTCTTCAACAATAGAAAAAGAAAAGAACTGAGTTTGGTCTATGGGTTGTGGTAATAAAAGATTGTTTATATTCAAAACGGATTGTTGAAAACATATATATATATATATATATATATATATATATATATATATATAAAAGGAATATTGTCGGAAATACGTTTATTGCCCGATAAACAAGCAACAATCTTATATTTTATAGCAGCAATTAATTTAAGTATTGTACTGGCGCGGTTCTCAATTCTGTATTTTTCTTTAAATGCACGTAGAATATCGTAGACAATCCACGAATACGTGCATACACTCGTACCTTAATACATTTGCGTACACGAATATTTGCACTAAAATATAGTTGTGCTTTGAGCTTCCATCCTCGTTTTTTTAATATTACAAATACTTTATTCTTGTATTTATTAAATACACCAAATGTTGTTTAATACGCGCATAACCGCTGGGCTTTCCGCTTTTATGTACCCGGATATTTTGACCAAAATAATGACGTTTTGATGCTTGAGAAATAGCTACTTTAGATTACTGGGCGATAGATCAAAATTGGGTTTAAAAAATAAATTGTTAGAAGAGAGAAGGTGGACAAAATACAAATAACGGGTGGGGGCGGAATACTGAGGATGTTAGATTGGAATATCTGGATACGTTAATGGAAAACCCCGCATAGTTCTATGCCCATGTGTCTGTTTCAATAGGGCTTTGCAGATTTTAAGTTTGTCGGGTTAAGGTCAATTTTGATGCCCCATTTTTGTGACGGCATCAATAGTACCAATTTACGGTTTAAGCCGATTCTTTTGAATCGGAATTCAAAACGGGGGAATTCCACGCACGGTTTACATTAGTAAAATAAGAAGAGTATCTTTAATTTTACAATATTTTTCTTGATAAATCGCCAGTAATAATGTTAATGTTGAACAATGTTTAAAGCAAATTTACATGTTGCAACATTCGAATTATCCTAATCATTTCCAATACCAACAAAATATTTTCAAATTTACAAAACCTTGCTCGTTTCCATTTACAATATGTATCGGAGGGTTCATGCTGAAATTCAAATTTGTTTTGTACGCATCATATTACATATACAAGAATTCAAAATTCTGCTAATCGTTTTCAATTTCAACAAAATGTTCTACTCTTTTGACTTTTCTAATTAATATTTTAAGAAAAAACAAAAATAAAGTTAAAAAAGAACCCCGCCCGTTTCCAATAATTATATCTAAATACAAGAATCTAATCTTGTCAATACTTATTGGAGGATTATGCACACTGAAATTCAGTTTTGTTTTGTATGTTTTATGTATACAAACAGTCAAATTCCGCTAATCTTTTCCAATTTCAACAAAATTGTCTCAAAAGTTTTAAAAATTTCTCAATTTCTTACCTGATAAAATCCCTGCTAATAGTTTTAATGGGGAACGATTTTTTAAAGTTGTTTCCAACTAAAAATATTTTTTGTATGCGCTATATATTACGTATAGCAAATTTGTTTAAAAATCCTGCCCATTTCCATTAACAATTTTAAATAATTTCAAACGCTATTGTTAAATATTTTCTAAATACAAGCATTTCTTGCCAATATTTGTTGGAGGACTGTGAATATTGAAGTACAGATTTATTTTATATGTGCCAATTTGATTATACAAATACCAATTTCAGAAGAAACTTTATGAAACGGGATGTTAGTAGTTGTCTTTTATTCATCATCATTCATTGTGGACTGTTCGAGACTTTCAGTTGGAATCTCTGGGTGTGAACAGGGTTCGATGTAAACAGAGAGTGATGACATGACGATCTTACACGATGAAATACCGGCAACATGTAAGAAATACAATGAACACATATTTAGGAAACGGTCCGGGAACATTGAAAAAATACGATAGCGTCCTTTTCAAAAACAAAATTATCAGAGATACTTCCAGTGATTTCCACTATCCCTGGCGCACATCCGCGGAGCAAAATTGGCCATAAAAATAAAAAATATTAGGTAAACAGAAATATTACAGCGAAGAGCATAAGCACAACTACTACTTGGCTATCATTCGATACAGCGTTTCTTTAGTCTTATAATTGTTTTGGAAACATTAACTAACTACATTTTATTGAGATTCGCGTAAGATATCTACATACATAATACTGGCTTGGATAAATAGTAGTATTACAGCGAAGAACGTAGGAATTACACATAAAGTTAAAAGTCGTTTAGTTTATTATCAGAAATAAATGAAACCTAGTTCTTGTAGAGATTGGGTAAATCTAATTACGCGATCACACTCCAACAAAATTCACGTTATTCGCACATTATGTTTGTGACAGGAAGATCCGTTCCGATTTCATTGTTCAAAAAACCGTAGATTTCGCCAGACCGGTTTCGGCTGCTCGCCATCTCCATTACAAGTGAAAGTGCAAACAGGATGCCCCACCTGCCAACGCGACTCCTCAAACCGCTACCGAAGATGGCGAGCGGCCAAAACCGGTCTGGAGAAATCTACGGTTTTTTTACTATAATTATCTGCGGAATGTTCCATTCCGATTTGTTTGTCCCGAGCCCGAAAAATGTCTTCAGCAAGGGGGGGGGGGCACCTTCCGGATATGACCGGTGCGGCGTTGTTCACAGTTTTAAGGTCATTTCGGAAACAATACACAACTACACCCGCCTGTCGCCCAGATCTTATCCCGGTTAATTGATCCGTCCTTCCAATTTTATAATTGGGAAAAAAAACAATTTTATCCGGTCGTTATTTCGGGGCACCGCCGCGATCCTATCTGCCGCCGATTTCCACGGATATTACGACACAATTGGCCGACGATAAATATGTGCGGGGGGGAAGAAAATCGGAAGGAAAACATTTTTCCCCCATCGAAAACATCCCGGACGTCACCAGCACGTGGTGAATGAAGGTGATTAAAATTTCCACAAATCATAAATCTATAGTTTAACATACCTGTTTTGTGGTCTTACAGCGAAATTAAACACAAACGGGACGCGGAGTATACAAAATAACATTCGGATCGCACGACGGAATATACATCGTTCAAACCGGGCGGAAGATAGAGGACAGATACAGGGAACACATAAAAGCTATAAACTATAAAACGGAATATAACTTCGCCAACCACAGTATATACTCCTGACACGAGGCAATGAACATCGACAAATCCTTAAAATTAATACACCCAGGCAAGAAAAGCAAAGAGATGGATATAATAGAGAATATGGAGATTTTCTAACAGAAACAAAACCGGATAATAAATGAAAAGATAAATTCCCAAAGCGACGACATATCCTATTAAAGGACCTCACCCGCCCCCCCTCCTTTTCGACCGACAATCCGACATAGACTTAAGCCCATTAACAAAAATCCCGCAACACAAAGAAGACAAACCACACGCCCCAAAACACAATAACGAGACACGTATACACAACACTACCAACAGACAACCACCACAGTACAAGTGACAGTGACAGTGCGGTGAGGTATGTTAATCTAGTGGGAATGTTTTGTCAAAAACGGGGGGTTGGTTTAACTTTAGTACACGGAGTTCCCGCCAGGGCAACTTACGAGCCCTATTATAAAGCAATTAACCGAACTTCGATTAAGCAGTGATACAAAAAGTAGTAAACTAAACACCTATATATTACCTTCGTATTTTACGGTTAACTGAAGATTACATTTCTGTTAATTAATTCCCAACTCGTAGATTTCGTGCGTTTCTGTTTCCTTTCGCCGGTTTGGTCTTTCGCTAGACCGGTTTCGGCCGCTCGCCATCTTCAATAGCGGTGTTCAGTACAAGTGACGGTGACAGTGCAGTGTGAGGATGCCCAAAAAACATCCAAAGTGCCAAAAGTGACTAACACCGCTACTGAAGATGGCGAGCGGCCGCGAAACCGGTCTAGCAAAAGGCCAAACCGGCGAGAGGAAACACCCGAAATCTACGGTATTAAACCCCTCGCAGACCACAAGACAGGGATGTTGAACTTTTTTTTCGTTTTCTGGGAACAACAGAATTAGATACTCCATTTGGCAATTACGCGATAAGCTATATTGGGGGATGGGTATGTGCGTAACGTCTGTTTACGTTTTATTGGTTCTTCATCTCGGTACGCGATGATATTTGCGATTGAGTAGCAGCGAGTGATATTATGTGGAGGTCTGTCGAGTTGGATGTTTTCTCTCTCTCTCTCTCTCTCTCTCTCTCTCTCTCTCTCTCTCTCTCTCTCTCTGCTTTCTCTCTCTCTCTCTCATCACGAGTATAATTACAAGTTAAACTATCCACTTCCTGTTTCAAGCACAACAACAACCTACACAATCCCAGTTGTAAAAACGGGAATTTCTATTTCGGCCTTAAAATACGGGAAAATTTGTTTTAATTTAACGACCATAATTAACCCGCCCGGTAACTCAATCCCGGTTGTAACTGTGGAAGTAATTCAGTTACATCTTCGGCCGATGAATTCTCCGACAAAACCAGAGTGTCGTCTCACATAAAAAGGAAAAAACCCAACATAAATTCGTTACAATCAACTATTATAGTTATAGTAGTATTGGTGTAGTGACTTTTTTCAAGTGGCAAGATAAAAGCGGTCACAGAAGATCTCTTTTTTGACAATGTCGACTCTGAATAAGTTTCTGAGTAAGAAATTATTGGAAAATAAGTTTAGCATTGTTAGCATATATCAATTATTATTATTAGAATTTCTTATTTCTTTCTGATTCATATTTTTTGCAGCTCATTTCGCATAAAGGTTTATTATAGTTCAATAATAGAATACAGGTGTGTCATTTTTGTGCCTCGATCCAACTTCCTGATATCAGGTATTGATGTGCTGTATATGTCCAGGGTTCTATTGGTTTTTTTATCCTTCTCAATTTATTGTTTGTAATTTTTTCCCATTATTTTCTTGTTTTTCTCTCAATATTTTATTTTTGCATCCGTTTTTCTTTCTAATTTGTTTGTGCGTTATTTGCTGTGCTTAGTTTATCCGCTTCTTCATTGCCAAGACTGTGATTTGTTTTCTAATGTTTCGTGCTATTGTCTTTCTTTTCTATTGTTTCTTTAAGATATTGTGTGTTGTTCTCTGTATTGTTTCTGCAAGTTTTCCTGGGTATTTTCCCCGAGAGAGAGATAGAGAGAGAGAGAGAGAGGAGGGCAAAAACCCTTCAGACGGAGCCCGCTCGCCGGTAGTTTCCAAATACGGGAAAAATCGTGGAACAGTGGATTTTTTCTTTCGCTTCCGGTCCTTGTGATGTATACAGCGTTGTTGTTGTTATTGTTATTGTATACTCTGTAGCGCCAAGGGGCGACATTTCCGTCTCGAACCGAGGCCAAGAATGGCAGAAGAAGAATATGGTAGATATCCGCCAGTGTCTACTGTTTATCATCGAAAATATCCGTTATCAGATAAGGAGAGTGATAAGAGGAAGCCGTTATCGAGAGAATTTTTCATTCACAAACAGATAAAAGACCACTCAATGGCGCACCAATTGCGATCTGTAAAAATAATGTCAATAGATCAAAACTAGGTTTAAACAATAAACTATTACTACTTAATACTATAATTAAACCAATTACGGACTGGAATATTAAGGAAAATATCCTACATACAGAATATCACTCCCGAATAACACATCCTTTGGTCCAAACCCTATGTGCTGTGTCTCCGTAACGAGCTATAGAAGAGCACAAAGTGCCCAATGCGTTGTACTACACTGAAGTGAAACCTGCGAGTGTGGAGTTCAAGTGTCTATAGTGCTACAAGTGTTATTACAGTGCCTCGTACAAGTGTACCCCCACCCAGCGTACCCAGTGGAACTGATTGAAAAATCTTCCCAGTGGGGAGCTTCCCTTCACAGTATCGAATGTCAGTTTCTCAAGTAAGGTCAAACAGTTCAAAGTTGAATTGATTTAACCCGTTCGACCACAATTCGGCTTTCGGTAACTCGCCAGAAACATAAACCGATGTGGGAGCGTCCGAGAACGTTCTCTTTTGTACAAATACAGAAGCGTACCAAACTGAAGAGGGGGGACCAGTACGTGTTCCCATTTAGGACCATTTAGTACCTATCACATGTTAGTCTATCATATGCATATAACATTTTTTCTGAGCCTCACTTTATAAAGTATACACAGAGGTAGCAATAAATAGTATCGCTTTTTGTTCATTAATAAACACGGTGGATGGAAACTGGGTTCTCATAGTCCACAATCCACGTAAGCATAAACAGTGCAAACATCTTCGCCGACTGGCGACGCCGATCACAATCGGTTTTTAACCCAATAAAAGTTTAATAAATAAAGGAATAATTAATTTGTAATACTTGTTTTGTGCGTTCTGCGATCGGTTTTGGAATACAGCGTAGATTTCGCGTTCTTCTCCTTTCTGTCTCCTCTCTCTCTCCCGCTGGAGTTCGGTTTTTCTTCATCTTCAGTAGCAGACCGAACCACACACAGGACGAGGCGGAAGCGAGAAGAACGCGAAATATCCAACGGAATAATAACTTCTGACATCACCAATTCCGAATATTATTGTAGAGAATAAAAAATTTGGGAACACTCCACCGTTAGTAGTTCGGTAGTATTATCAGTTTGTACTAGTACTCTATTTCTTCTTATATTTCGTATCAATATCCTTATATCTTATCTATCGTTCCAAGTGTGACTATAATGTATTTCGTCGTTCTCTTTATTGTTTCTGGTTCCTTTCCCGGTATTTTTCCTGTACCTATTTTTCTTTCCTCGTGTTTCCCGCACTCTGTTATAAATGAGATATTGTTATTTTCGAATCCTGCACTAATTTTGTTACTTCCTCCCAATCGTAAAATAATTCTACCGGCGAATACTCTTCCACAGACTTCGCGGGGGAGGGGTCTCCAATCTGTTATCGGAGAATACCTGAAGGCTTATAGAGACCGGTAATGTGGACATCTCTCGACGCCTAGTACGGGTGTGGATTTTGTGCTGAAGCCGTGTTTTTTTTTATTGTATGTATGTATGTATATATATATGTAGGGTACGACGGACGGACGGGTGGGTATATGAAGGACGGTAGGCAGTAGTAGAGGTCGGGGGTGGTGACACACAAAGGACCCGCGGGCCTACACTAAATAAGGATATCCCCAATCAGAGAGAGCCTCCACTGGGACCCTCTTTACGACCGCGTCACACTCGTACTGCTACACAGGGTACACAGGGGAAGGGACGGGAGGGGGGGGGCACAGCCGAGAAAACAAACCGCCACGGCCTCCTGTATCGACAACCGTTTATACGACCGAAGAAAAAGATTATTAGAAAGACAATTTTCGGCTTCAACAAAAAACGCTGCTCGCATCCAGAGATTCCAATCGAAAGTCCTTCAATGCTCCCCCAGCCCGGGGTATGTTTCCCTTCACCGTGTCCTCAACATACCCCTACAGCATTGTATCAATGCATGAACCACGCAGTTGCGATAGACTGAACGACTCACGTGGAACCCTCACAGCCGTCTGAAGAGTAACAGATTTAGACCGGAAATTTGTATTGTCTGGAGACAATATACAAGTGCTAGATCCAACAAGACTTCGCGTCCAGATATTCCGATCGAAAGTCCTTCGCACCGTCCCCAATGCTCCCCCAGCCCGGGGTATGTTTCCAATCACACTCTTGACCGTGTCCCCCAACATACCCCTGCAGTCGAACATGTCATAAATTTCATTCCCCTCTTTCCCCTCATCCCAATCCTCGGTTACCCGTCCACTACTAAAAAAAAAATAGCGTGACGTGAAAGAACCGCCCTGGAGCAGGCTCAATTGAAAGGGTTTTTGCCGGGCCCTCTGGGGTCAAAATTATTTAAAATACATTCCGAATACAAAATTTTATTTCAAACAGTAATATAAAAAACATAAAAACGGGTAACGCTTGTAGAAAAAATTTACTATTTAAAACAATTTTATTACCCGTATTGTCTCCTGCTCGCTGGTTTGGTCTTTGGTTTGCTGGACAGGTTTCGATTGTTCGCCATTGAAAACACTCTCAGACAGGCATTCTAAACTATATATATATATATATATATATATATATATATATATATATATATATATATATATACATTACAAACCCTCGTTATTCCAAGCATATATACAATATGTATTATATTATAGTCAAATTTCATGACCGAAATTTGATTTTCATACACTTAATCAATTTATGATAATTGTTGAAATTTCGGTCTTTATTTACAACATAAAATACCCGCCGTAACACCGGCCTTTGTAGTTTTTACAAAAGTTTTGTATTTGTGCCAACTGTATTATTATTATTATGTTAAAGCTACCGCGGTATGCAGCCTTTTGTATTATGTGATTTGATGATGCTTGAAATTTTGTCATACGGACTGACAATTTTTACTAAAATACTGGGCAATTTCAAGTACCAAAAGTGTGAATATATGGTTCAAACTTAGCCATGAAGAGACTTGCATTAACTTCAACTGGGCGCCATCTGTATCTATTAACGATAGGTTTTTACTACATTATTATTTTGATTTTTAAAGCTTAGGGTTTGTACTAAATTCCACAGCTGCAAAATCTGTTTTTGCTCAACGTTCCTACCGAATAAGTAATAATTGAATTCCAGCTATTTTCATAGGTTCAATACGAATCAGTTCCTCAATTGTTGACGCCACGTTCTTCCGAACATCATCATATCTTCTCGGTCATATATTATCGCCTCGCGATAATATTAATCGCGATACACCGACGTAATGGACAGAAAGTCGAAAAATGAAAACACACAATACGGTAAATTGAAAAAAAGAGCAACACTAAATACAATACACTGTAAATAAATAGGATAAATCGGGTCTAATTTAATTCACCCGGATTATTACCACTCGGCGAAAACACTCGACGAAATTGGTAAATAACTTTTATAAGATACAGGGAGATAGCAAATAAATGCAGGGGAGGGGGGAGGGGAAACCGGTATCTGGAAAATTTCATCGACAGCTTAAAAAATAACAAATATTTCAAATATTTTTTTTGTACAATATTTTTCAGTCTTATTTTAATAACTGTATCGCAACGTGGATTATCTACATTCATTCTGTTTCGATAAATATTTTAAAAATGTTCAGGCGATTTTTCTGCGAAAAGAACTCCACCAAGATAAGATCGGTTGGAACAGGGGGCTTGACCCCCTGAGGCTTTTCCAGAAATATTCCGGACACGCCGAATAATTTCCATGGGATGAAGCGAACATAAAAGAAATATAAATATAAATCGAACAACAAGTTTAGATATTAAACTGAGTTCCAGAGAACACAAATCCTGTCTAGGGGGAAAAAATAACTACTATAACAGGATTATCAGGTAAGCGAAAACAAAAAAAAATCTATAACTTTAACAGATAAACGGAGTACAACATACGGGAACAAACAACTCTTAATCCGGAGAGATTTGATGGTACATCACCTCCATGTATATATATATATATATATATATATATATATATATATATATATATATAACAGTTGAGAAACGTCGGAAGCGGACAGAGCCGGTCTAGCAAAAGACTGGACCAAGAGATTGGAGTCGGAAGATCAAGACAGTGTAGTGAAGATGCCCAGAAAAACACCCAAAGTAACTAACACTGCTACTGTAGATACCGAGCGGCCGAAACCGGTCTAGAAAAAGACCAAACCAGCGAGAGGAGCCAGAAATACACGAAATCCACTGGCATTTTTTTATTCTAGGAAAATTTCAAATATTTGGATCCTGACTGATTGAAGGTGGTCAAATTCAAAATCTGCCAATTCGGCTTAGTATTACATTTTGTTACGTATCGTACAATCAATTTTTACAGTTATTAAGTGCAATTGAGGAATGATTTTTTTATATCGCTTGACCACTCCTATGCCTTGATTCGACAGCCTTCTTCCAGAACATTCCAGAAAAATCCACAAGAGGAAATGGCCGCGTCATTTCCTCGCTATCCAGTAGCAGTGACTTACAGATAAAGATTACAAAAATATGTAAATCGCTTGTTGCTCTAGATGAACCCGGTGATGGGGCGCTTTTGACGAGTTTCCGGGCTATAGAAAAGCTCTTCTGGGCGTTTAAGCCGTCCTTTAACACAGAGGACACGAGTGAATTAGGACTTTATTATGGGATTCTATTAATTCACCGACTGTCGTAAAATCGAGGTCGTGGTGAACCCGGTGAACATGAAGAACTGATTTGAATCTTTCGATGTCTCGGTGGAGCCCACCACATAGACAGTTCTATGCCGTATGTCCGGTTTCAGTAGGGCTCTGTATATTGCGAGTTCCGTGGGACTGAGGTCAATTTTGATCTCCGTTTTCAGTAATGGCCTCAATAGTTCTAATTTACGGTTTAAGTCGATTCTTTTGAGTCCGGGATTCATACTGGAGGTTCCAACCACGGTTTACAACAGGGAAAATAAGATGAGTATCTTCAGTTTCTCGCATTTTTTCCCTAATAAAATCCCCGGTAATAATTTTAATGGCGAATAATTTTTAAAACCGTTTTCAAATAAAGATATTAGTGACATTCACCCGCACTTACATGCTTTGTATGTGCCGTATACAAAAACATTTAGAAAACATTCAAATTTTATCAATCAATTCCAATTTCAACAAACTATTTTCAAATTTACATTGTTCATTTCAATGGATAATTTTGATATTTTCAAAATTATTTTTAATGATGATCTAATCTTCTTAATATTTATTGGAGGTTTATGCCTAAGTTCAAAAAAATTTCTCAGCATCTGAAATTTCTACTTAAAATTTAAAAAACCCTAGCGATTTCCATTAACAATTTTCAAAGCTAAAATATTATTGCCATTCACCCTCATTTACATCTTTTGTATGTGCCATAATATGTATAAAAACATACAAATTCTGCTAATTATATCCAATTTCAATAAAATTTTCTCATCTTCTGAAATTTCCACTTAAAATTTATAAAATCCTGCCGATTTCCATTAACAATTTTCAATATTTTCAAAGCTAAAATATTATTGCCATTCACCCTTATTTGCATCTTTGGTATGTGCCATATTACATATACAAACATTCAAATTCTGCTAATCATATCCATTTTCAATAAAATTTTCTCCCCCTTTTAAATTTCTAAATAAATTTTTAAAAACTTGTCTATTTCCATTAACAATTTTAAATATTTTCAAATGTTTAAATCTGTTTCCAACTAAAATATTAGCTATATTCATCCATATTTAAATGTTTTATGTGTGGCTAATAACTTATATAAACATTCAAATTCTGCTAATATTTTCCAATTTGAATACAATGTTCTCCCCTTTTGTAATGTCTAATGAAATTTGTGAAAACTCTGCTGATTTCCAGGAATAATTATAAATATTTCCAAATGGTTTTGACAAATATTTTCAAATACAAGGATCTAATCTTACCAATATTCGTTGAAGGATTGTGCATATTCGATTTGTTTTGTATCAACCGAATTACTTACAAAAACATTGAAATTCAGGGAACCATTTCCAATTTCAATAAATTGTCTCCTCTTTTGAAATTTCTTTTGAATTTTAAAAATCCTGCCCAGTTCCATTGACAATTTTAAATATCTTCAAATTTTTAAAGCCGTTTCCATCTAAAATATTAGACACTGAAAATTCAATAGATACCAATATCAAATTCAGACAAGAGAAGCATGTTTATACAGTCTCAACAAATCAAAGTATAATACTTGGAATTTCCACAAATATCTTATAAGGCCAGGGATAAAATTGAGACATATTTGCTACGATCAAACATTATTTCAACAAAAGCGTTTTGAAAATCACGGATCACCTCCATTTTAAATGTCAATTGAAGTTTTAAACTACAAAAAATCAAATATTTTCTAAATACAATAAAATACCAATCCAAATTGGATGTTTGTTGGAGGTATAATTGAAAGAACCATTTCCAATTTCAATACATTTTTCTCCTCTTTAGAAATTTCTAATTGAAATTTTAAAAACACCTGCTCATTTCCATAGAAATTTTAAATAATTTTATTTTGTATGTGTAATATACATGGAAACATTCAAATAACGGTAACCAATGCCAATTTCAACAAAAATTTTTAAATTTAAAAAACCCTGCTCATTTCCAATGGTGCATGACATTAACTTCTTTTATTGCTCAATAGTGTAAAATATCTGATAAGATTAAATTTTGTCATATGGACTGACAATTTTTACTACATTACTAGACAATTTCAAGTACCGAAAATGTAAATGTATCTTTCATGGCTGAAACTTATCCATGAAGAAACTTGCATTAACTTCATCCTGGGTGCCATCTGTTTCTATTAACGATAGGTTTTTACTACATTATTGTTTTGATTTGTAATGCTTAGGGTTGGTACTAAATTCCACATCTGCAAAATTTGTTTTTTGTTAAAAGAAATGATAATTAGATAATTCCTTCTAAATATTCCTAGGTTCTATAATCAGCTGTTAATTCCATAATCCCCTGCTTGATTACACACAGCTCTTTACTGTCCCATCTCAGAACCAATCTATAATCTATTTGACTTAATTAAGGGTAATTCATCATTAATTAATGACTAGTAACAAATGAAAACTAGTACTACCTAAATTTATTAGTATTGCAATTGTAACACTAAATAACAATTTTAAAGTGAATATCACAACAATATCTTCTGAATGCAAAAATCTAATCTTATTGAAATTTAATTCTAGCATCCACCTTACAATATGTAAACAAGCTTTGAAATTCCTACTCCTTTAAAATTTTTAATTCAAATTTAAATATAAACCTTGCACTTATTGATCTCATTGCCCATTTCCAGCACATAATTTCAAGCTAATTCAACAAATATTTGCCAAATACGCAAATATAACCTTGCCAATATTTATTGCACACACCGAAATACAAATGTTTATGCTCCATAATACTTAAATGAATCTTAGCCTGTTTCCTTTAAAAATTTTAAATTTGTTAACAGTTTTCTAAATACTTCTTTTGTTTACACCATAAACCCCAAATCCGCTTTCCAAATTACACTCCACTTTCAAATGCTGTGAAACATTTTTAATTTCATTAAAATGTTCTCCTCTTTTGAAATTTCTAATTGAAATTTAAAAACCCTGCCCATTTACATTAACAATTTAAAATATTGTCAAATTTTGTCTATCAATTATTTTCTATGTACAAAAAATATCACCCATATCAAATTGTAGGTTAACGATTCAAATTTCTTCGGCAAACAATTTATTGTCTAATTCTAATGTCAATGCTGAACATCATATCTTGCAAAATATATTTATTGTATGTTTTCAAAATGAAAAATAAAATATTTATGAAAACAATATAAAAAATAATTTGTACATTGATTGTACAAGGTTAAATTCATAATATGTATATTAATGCCCATTTTAGACATTAGACTCTATTGTACTTCAAACTACATTTTTTCTCTGAAAAAATTTATCCTTCGATTTAATGCTGGTTTATTACAATGCATACAGTTTTGTTTAAATAAAAATTTATGGACCCTTATGCGTAATGAACGGAAGGTAGAGCGGACCACAAATAGCAGATTGAATTTTATTCTCATCTTATTCTCTTAGAATTCATTTCATGTGCGAACAAGTGCAAATGTTGAATGCTTAAATGGAATTCATTTAAAAACAATATTCACAAACATATACCTAGTTTGTATTGTAGTTTATATAAAAACATGAGCTGTCAATACACAAAACGATGTGCAAAATCATCAAATAACTTTATGGAGCAGTAAATTGAAAAACTGAATTATAGGCTTCATGTACAACTTTTCTTCCATTTATAATGTGAATGCAAATTTATAAAATTGATAATCCTGATCGTGATGGAAAATCTGTAGTAAAATTTTAGCTTGATTTCATATTGAAACTGTATGCTTTTAATCAGTTTATATATGACACTGTCATGTTTCTGCGATTAATGAAAATTTTACCCATAGAAACAGTAACGAATTTCAATCCATTTTTTCCGAATCAATCATTTATCAAGAATTGTAATATGCGTTGTATTTATGAACAACGTCGAATAAGCACATAGTCTTTCGAAAAAATGAAATGTCAGATTTCTCCGAATCTCTCGTCTATTAACGAATATCGCCGTTTGTTATTCGGCTGTGAAGACTGTTTGTGCGCGATTCAAGATTCGTTGGAATTAGCGAAATGAACCGACGTCCCCGTTTAAACCGGACTTAACGTTCAGCTGTACGAAAATGGATAATAAACGGAGTATCGAAATAACGACGGGCGTTGCAAGAGATAAAAGACAAGGATAAAAAAACCGAACAGAAGCGAGGTGCAAGCGCGCCATCAAAACGCGAAATAGAGAGACCTAAGTGCACCCCCCACCAACCTACCCAACTTCCGTTACCAACCTAACAATATTCTTAGCTCAAAAAAAATGTATATAAAATATAAACCGTATATTTTCGAGATTAAACGTGAATCTAAATAGAAAAATAATCGCGATATTTCACTGTATAATTTTATTTACGAACAACTGTGTATTATAAATAAATGTAATAGTTAAATTATAGTATACACATATAATAAATTACTGCTTACAATCTCTTTTAGGAATTGATTAAAACATGAAACAATATTTAAAATAAAAACGTCTGTTATTCAAAAATAGAACTTGTTTTTCGCACATTTACCAATCGTATTTTACGACCTTATGGCCGAGTTAAACAAAATCGAGAGGAAGACGGAGAGGGGACAGAACCATACGAAATCTATGGTGTAATAGTCCTAACACTGCCGGTGAAATGAAACATTCATAATTCTAGAAATCTAAATTTAAAATATAATAAAACTGTAATTTTATTCTAACGCGTTTATTTTATGAATTTTCGCAAATAAATAAACGAAACACTCACCTTGAGCATATAGTGTCAAAAAAAAATTATGAGTCCTTGTACTAACGAATGAAAGGCAGAGTTTCATAATATCGGTCTGAGTTAATTTTAATCTCATTTTTATTCTCTTTGAATTCATTTCGTATACGAACATACACAAATGTTGAACGCTTATGTAGAATTGTTTAAAAAAAAATGACCACATTTATTAGTAGCTTTTAAAAGAACACATGAGTTGTCGAAACACAACAGGATGTTAAAAGTCATCATCAACTTATCTTCACGAAGGATTTGGCCGAAAAATTAAAATTATATTTTAATGTAGTGTTTATTTTATGTATTCTCGTTAAAAAAAATAATGTAATACTGTGCGGAAATGTTATGACTATATTCATCACTTCATATGGTGTTCATTACCCGTTGCCGAACTTTAATTTATTTTCACTGGGAGTGCATCAGAGCGGAAGTGGTCAACAAACGGGAGCGCGGAAGTGAAACTCCCGCGGGACAAAAACCCCGAATAGGAGAACTTCCGGGTTTTGAACCTCCGTTCAAATTGCCTCCAACCTCTACGTAGTTGCTCCTCTACACGCCCCAGTTATAAACCCGACAGAAGAACATGTCACAGAGCACGAACAGATTATATAATAATAACTAACTACATAATCGGTCAACAAATAACGGTTGTGATCAAATAATCGGTTGACAAACGCTTAGTAACAAAGCGGTTGCTATGTGACAAGAAAAATTCATTCAGGCCTCTGCTCTTGCAAAGTCTACACAAGAGATGCTGTCATCTAACATTTGTATCGTATTTGAAAATCGAAGGAAATAACTAACTTTTATTACAAGTAGATACAGATGTAAAACTTTATTCCATCGTCGGTATACATATACACGGGTAAACTTGCGATAACAGCGCGTTAAGGACCGAAGTATATTATTGGTTTTATGTTTTATAATATATGGAAATTGATTCGATTTACTCGAATTATCAATGTATACTTCGCAAGGAGAAACGGACGGCAAGAATGAGCCCAAGAAGAAGAAGAATAAATAACCAGGTTAAATGTGAAAGGTCTCCGGACAGTATTGAGAGCCATGTCTTCGATTCATCAATCCTGTATAGGTTGATTTTATTATACTTTGAAGATAGGTATGTATATGTTGAAATTTATTAATATGGAGAATAATGATTCCAGTTAATTAAAAAAATAAAACGCGAGCTATATGGCGAGGAACCCAATACTAGTCCAAGTTCAAGACCAAATAAACGACTTTACTTTGTTTATTCATTCTGTCATTCTGTTTTTTCTTGTACTCACACGTAAGAAAATTTTAAGGAAACGCGAAGAAACGGGCAAAATTAACGAACAGATCTTTAAAAGCGAAAGGATAGTCGACGACTAAATAAACGCCGAAACTGATAAACAGGAATTGGAGAAACAAAATCGAACAAAATCAGACTTCATTAATCTACAACTCTTAGTTGGATAAAAATGTATACTTAGTCTTAATATTCACGTATATAAATGTAGATAAATGCATGCATGTAACAAACATTCGCATATTGTCGACGATATCCTATGTTTATTTAAAGAAATATAAAGTATTTGTAATTTGTAATTACAATTTTAGTCCATATATTCATGCATGTATATGTAGAAAGTTAGGTTGTCCGGTATCCACGTATCAAAAATTTTTTTTAAAAAATCCTATGTATATTTAAAGAAAAATAAAAGTGTTTGTAATTACAACTCTTAGCCGAAATGTTCATCTATATAAATGTAGAAAGGCCCGCGGACCGGTCTGCATTTATTAAACAATATTCTAAGTAATCAGATAACTACTGTCTATTGTAGGTTAGTCGGTACAGAAATTGATAGAGGCGTCCCCGCACAATATATAATGGAGATTGAAAGAATATTTAACTTTCCGGACTACTATATCAATATTGTGCACAAGACATATACATTCGTATATGAAAGTGTGGAAAGGCCCGAGTTCCGGTGTTGAACACTTGGATACTGTTTACGCTATTGTGTATTGTATGTCTATGCCTGTGTGTGTGTCTCTGTGTGTGTAAAGAAAAATAAATTGTCCGTAATTATATAATCTACACGGCCAACAGTGAAAATTTACTGACTTGGGTTGCGTTCGCACTGGACAACATCGGCTTGTACATTATTGGACGTTAGGCCGGCCATTTAACACCAATAGTGGACCGATCGGTGATTTTAATGGCCGTGGAACGTTCCAAGACAGTTTGATCTGATCAAGACGATTTGACCTTTTCAATCGTTCACTTTAAATTAACGAACCCAACAGAAATAAAAAAAGAAAGCGGAAAACCAATCACTGTTCTGAATTGCCCCCGAACGAGCGACAAATAAACAGAAACTGATTGGAATATTTACAATAATTAATAGATTAATTCCCCTAAAATCAAAACTTAATGCTTAATTATCGGTTATTAGTACAGCAGGTTCCCATCCAACTTTAAAATACCCCAAGAAAATTTCTTCACCATAAACTGTCAATGATTACTTCTTAAAATACTTTTTAGATTCTTAAATTACATTTCAATCCAAAGTCCTATTAAACAAAGTGAACAACCACTGTAAAATGTTTTTACAAATATTCTTAGATACTCAGAATAATCTTCCTCATAAAATGTTATTATAGTACCTATATTATCTATAATAATATTTGTAGAATGATGTCTGTTGATGCCCGGAAAAGCTTCTAAATTTATCCATAATATTTGATATTATATTAAAAACAATCCCATGTAATTAAGTGAAGTGAAAAAAAAACTGTAAACTGTTTTTACAAATATTCTTACACAACAAGAATAATCTTTATATATACACACACACACACACACACACACACACACACACACACACACACACACACACACACACACACACACACACACACACACACACACACACACACACACACACACAAATTTGGATCTTGTAGATGCTACATTTGGAAAATATTTATTTGGAATTAAAATTAAAGTTTAATTATTAGAAATAATTTCAAAATTATATTTCATTCAAATTCAATTTTCATTGTATTTCATTTGAAATACCCTCCTTAGAAATTGTACTCACAATGAACAATTTGATATATGTTTACTTGAACTACTTTAAATAAATAATTTATTAATTAATACATTTATGTATTATTATACGTATGTATTATAATATAAATACAATTTATTTAACATGGACAAGAAGTGCTTTCAACCTGACAATTCCATGTTAACATCATAGAAAGATATTAAAAGTAACAAAATCAGAAAATGAAAAATTGTTTAAATGTAATTTGCCAGTAACCTCCACAGAATGTTGTACATTAATTACACACTAAATATATTTGAAAAATTAAAATTTTTTTACATTGTTTCTTTTAATATCTTTTTAAAATTAATTTAATATCTTTTTTTTATGTTAACTTCTTTTCTAGGCCAAATAAAGTGTATTTCACTATACCAATAATAATAATTTATTTTAGGCCAAATATATTTTATTTCCAATAATAATACAATTTATTTAGCCTAAAAATGAAGTCTTGATGATTGAATGATATATATATATATATATATATATATATATATATATATATATATATATATAGATAGATAGATAGATAGATAGATAGATAGATATATAAGAATTGAACATCATAGAAAGATATTAAAGGAAACAAAATGAAGAAATTAAACTTTATCATATATATTTTGTTTGTAACATCTAGAGAATGTAGTGCATTAAGGACAAACAAAAATTATTTTGTAAAGAGAGTCAACAAAGAAATACTTTTTTAATTGACTTAGAAAATAGTTATTTTATTCATGATTTCAAATAACATTGTACATAATAAATAATTTAAAATACTTTTAGAAAATAACTAATTATTACAAATAATGTTTTAAAATACTTATTTCAAATAATGCCCAATTTTGTTAGATGGGATATAGTAGCCCAAATTGTAGTATTACAGTTATAAAAAGTTTTATATTTGATAAATTGTTTGTTTCAGAACCAATCAGATCCAGAGTGGACTTAGCCATAGGTCAGACATTCCGTCCTCAATCGTCAAACAACAAAGCGAAAATTGTAAATTATTATTATTATTATTTCCATTGGTTTCTTTTGCGAAAACGCCTGGAAGACAAAGAACCGAAAGTACTGGCAGAATGAAGAGGGGGTCGTCGATATTAAAACGAATCAGCAAATCAAGGAGGTAAACGAAAAAACCGAAATTTAGATTAGAAATATATATAGAAGATATTTGTTGTGCATAATATATCTTCTTATGGGCATCATGAGTTTATATTTTCACATCTACTTTTTTTATATACTTCAGTCACTCGGGAACTATTACTTATCTACTTTTTACACTCGTCCTTATTTTCTTGTAGGGCATACTTGCAATGCAATAAAATGTGAAATATTTGAAATTAATATTGAAATTAATTTTTATCTATTAGGTGTTGGTGATAATGAGTCCGAGTAGTAGGCTGGCTGCTGATTCTCCACTTCTGGGGATGGCCAACAACTATGTCCAAAATGAAGGTAAGCAAATATTGTTTTTTGAAATTGTCCTACTTGTTGAATTGAATTCGGATCTACGCCGCAATTATCCAGTTAGCAGTTGTCCAGGGGACATACTACCGGACGTGAGTTCCGACCAACTTTCCGTTAATTATAAATTTCAACTTCGGTTGGTCAAACCGAAGTTTGGGACATCGCAAGCGGGTAGGATCTATAGTTCGGGAAACGATGCCACAACAACGATATATCGAAGCAATGTATGACGTCACGCTTCGACAAGCAAAATAATAATAATAATAATAAAACAAAAGAATAATAAAATTAAGATAATAATAATAAAAATAAATAAAACAAGAGCTACAGTCGCGTACCGCTAACGGTCACCGTATTGAATAAACGAGATATCGATATATTACCTCGCCTATTAGGTCATAAGTGGAGGACTCACCCAAGACTGCATTTAAACCAAATTACATTTAAAATAAAGCGATATTTCACTCTCGGAATCAATGTTAATATCGGTAAACTCGTTTTGAAATTAGAAGCGCTATAATTATACTGTTTTAAATTTTTAATATCGTAGAATGGTTTCGTGACCAGATGTTTATTGAACACAGGTTGTGTTGCGATCCGAGAAACATGTTTTCGATCTAATATAAATTCGAATGTTCTGTAATTAAACATTTATTTTATTAGTAGCATTGTTAGTCGATTAAAACGTATTAATCCCCAAGGCGGTTGGGCGTACACAATTTTCAATTTTATTGTTTTTACAATTTATACAAATGTGAAAATCGACCGTTGCCCTTATGGAAGGCTTGCGGAAATCAGGTATGTTACCAATATTATACTTTTTTTAATGTTTCAAATCGACAAATCGCAATCCAATTTATTACGAGAAATTAGGCACATAAATAAAGTTTGCATCAATTCGTCATTTCATCAGATTGGTATTGGCAAGAAGTATTGATACTTTGCTATACTTTGATACTAGTATGTGATACTTTGAAATCGGTACGCACTTATAAGCCCGAATAAAAATTGTGTCAAAACTAAGTGACTCAACGGAATTTAATATAGAATTTTTATTCTTAAATCTGTTTCGGTCCATTCACAATGTACGATTCAATAACTGATAGGTCTTCATATGTTCTCCATTCGGTATGTCCGCCATATTGCCATGTTTAATGGCGCATTTGTGTACATAATATTCGAAAAATATTCTAGCACATATATACTCGGCTTCGATATATCGATATATGAAGTCGCGGAACAATCGATCCATCGTTATAAAGGGTTAACCTTCCAGACGAGCAGCGTGTTCCACATTTGTCACACAATTTTGCTTTTCGACTTCGGACGCCGTCTGTTGAGGTGGTTTAGTGAACTTTTTCGCGTTCCAGATTTGTCCCAATATGAACATCCATAACGCACGGTAAGGAACAATTTCAGTGTAGAATAACCTCGGTGCGATTCAACGCGCCAGTTGGCCGTCATAGTGGTATTTTAAAACTAGAAACTGTTTCTCAGAGTTCCATAAAGTATGAATACAAAACGATATCATTGTGTAATACGTAATATTAAACTGCTACAGTGCCTTTTACATATGCACACATTTTATACCCTATAACTGTATGATGTGCTACACATATCACCAGAAGTTTTTTCCTATTTTTAAACATGTTTTTAGAGATACGATTTTTACATGAATGATGTGTGAAAACACTATAAATCTACCTAAAATTTTTTTCTCGAAAAAATCATGCATCTAACGTTTAATTTAGGTGGGACCGTACATTGTGAATTGACCGAGATTAACATTTAATTCTTCTGACAATAAGAGCGGTCTTTGCGTTGCAGAATTTTCTTCTGGGAATTGCACCCCTCCGGCGATGGAAGACTTCCCGAGGGACTGGTTCACCGAACAACAGCGCCAGGACGGGGCAGTCATCCTCCATCTGATAGCCTCGCTCTACCTCTTCCTAGCACTAGCACTAGTATGCGACAAGTACTTCGTACCCGCGGTCGAGAGGATATGCAAAGGTAGGTACCGCCCACGGGTTGTGTCCTCAAATACACATCCCGGGAGAATTCCGGGGAATACACGCCAATATTGGGAAAAATCCCGGATGTCAAATATTTTCTCCGCCTGTAAATATATTCCCACAGCTGTTAATAATACAAGGCTCAATATACAACAACCTGATAATCCGATAAAGACGTAAACCGCTTGATCCGAATTCTGAACCGATCAAAAAAGAACGATGGGGAACCCCATGTATATATATATATATATATATATATATATATATATATATATATATATATATACATATATATACATCTTTACTGGTTCTTTAACCTTAAGTTAAATTTTCCTTACTCTATCGTTTGTATGTATAATTATTGAGTTAATTCTCTTTTCTGGATGTCATTTGTGAATTGTTTTTGCTCTGAAAATAAGTCTCTTTAACTACTTTAACATACCTGTTTTGTCATCTGCGAGGGGTTTGAATACCGTATATATATATATATATATATATATATATATATATATATATATATATATATATATATATATATTGAGTGTTCTCAATACTGCCCCCTGGCGACTGGTTCTATAGCTTTAAATTCTGAACTAGTTTGGTTCTCTTCATCCTATATAGTTGTTCTCTTAGTTCATCCCCTTTTCTAGGTGGCATTTGTGAAAGTTTCTCTTTCGACACTAACCTTTCCGCTTACAAATGGTCTATTTTTCTACTAATATAGACATAATGAATAGTCAACAAATACCTGATAATGCTCAAGTTATACTCACAATTCTAAGTATAATTGTGATTGTATACGTTGTATGTATTTATTTATTGTGTTTTTCAGCGTTGAACATGTCGAACGACGTCGCGGGCGCCACTTTCATGGCGGCCGCCACATCGGCGCCCGAACTCTTCGTGAACGTGATCGGCACGTTCATAACGGAGGGCGATATCGGCCTCGGCACTATAGTCGGCAGCGCCGTGTTCAACATACTCGCTGTGGCCGCATGCTGCGGCATAGGAGCCGGAATGGTAACTTAAACTGTCCGTTTAGGACATGCAATGAACACAATATCCCGTTTCGTGGTCTGCGAGGGGCTGGAATACCGTAGATTTCGTGCTTTGGTCTTGGTCTTTTTTTGCCGGACCCCGATTTCGGCCGCTCGCCATCTTCAGTAGTCGCGGTGTCAGTCACTTTTGGGGCATACTCACTGCTCTGTCACTGTCACTTGTTTACTGTGACGTTTGTCTGTTTGTCGTTTGTATATATACGTGTCTTGTTATTGTGTTTTTGGGGGATGTTGTTGATGCTTAACACTTATCCGACCACGCGCACCGCAGCGAACTGTACGGTTTCCACAAGGCTCGAGCGACCCAAACTACTTCGCTCAGAAAAATTCTACGATTATTTTGACGTATGGACACGAACGATACTATCATTTTCACTAGATTCATAATCGCTTATCTGCATATCGTTGCCTTCGGAACAGTTTGATAACGCGTCCACGAACAACTCATTAAAATTTTCACCGTATTTTTTGTATACCCTACACTTTATTTTTTAAATTTATAACCGCGTATACACCGTTAAATTGATGGATTTTATTGTGTACCGCGCTTTATACGGACAACAATATACATATAACAATTCGAGATCGAGCGAACAACTCCGACGTAACTGTGTAGATAAATAAACAAAAATAAAAAAAAACCGTCGCTAAAGTCAATATGGGAGATCTTCCCGATCGGTCGGTTAAGTGTTAAATCTCTGTCTTGAGGATGCCCGAAAAACATCCAGAATGCCGAAAGTGACTGACACCGCTACTGAAGATGGCGAGCGGCCGAAACCCCGGTCTGGCAAAAGAGCAGACCGGCGAGAGGAGACAGAAACGCACGAAATCTACGGTATTCCGACCCTCCGCAGACCACAAAACGGATTTAATGTTGTAGTAATTTATTGTTTAAACTGAAATTTGATCTATTATCCAGCAAACTGAGTAGTGGTTTTGTATCGCCTGTTGACTGCAAGTCTTTTTTTAACTTTATATGTGAAAAGATCGTTTAAAATTAAAATACTTTACAGAAATTAAAACTTTAAATTTTAATTAAAATTAAAATACTTACGCAGATTAAAGTCATCGAATGGGACGATCGGAGACACGACAAAATGTAAAGAAAACAACTTGTTGTCCAAGTTGTCCCGACCGACCCCAGCTTTGTATAAAATGTTTTAAAGTTTTAATTTAATATACCTGTTTTGTGGTCTGCGAGGGGTTGGAATACTGTAGGTTCGTGATGTTTCTGTCTCCTCTCGCCGGTTTGGTCTTTTTTGGTCTAATAGAAAACGGATTAACAAAATCCGAAGACAAACATAACCCCCAATAACAATAACAGAACATTTTTTAGTTTACATATATGTAAACAACTGACGTACTGACAAACACTACAGTTCATGTGAAAGTGACAGTGGGCAGTGAGGATGCCCAAAAAACATCCAAAGTGCTAACAGTGACTAACACCGCTACTGAAGATGGCGAGCGGCCGAAACCGGTCTAGCAAAAGACCAAACCTGCGAGAGGAGACAGAAACATCACGAACCTACAGTATTTAAAGTTTTACATAATTTTGTTAAACCATTCTCATATATAGTTTCTGTTAACGAATATTCTGTTATAAATTTAAGTTTATATTAATTAATATTCGATAGTTTTGTTGCCTCGGCTGGGAAATACCTTGTCAAACACAGCCGAATATGGGTGATGCGGCGGTGGAGGTGTTAATCTGTTGTTTGTTGGGGGTCGGGTGCAGGTAGTGCCGCTGCACTGGTGGCCGCTGACGCGCGACTGCCTCGCCTACGGCGTCACCGTCACCATACTCATATGCATAATACACGACGAGAGGGTCGAGTGGTACGAGGCCCTTGTACTCGTACTCCTCTACATCGTCTACATCGGCATCATGTACTGGGACAAGAAGATACAGAGGTGCACGAGGAACAACAACAGCATGGACCAGCCGCCGGTCATAGGTCGGTTTTACATTTTTTTAAATCGGGAAAAGTTTTTTTGAAAGAAAAATACAATTTTCGATTTTTCGACTTTCCTTTAACCGTTTCGCTAGGGCGGTCCCGGCCGCGGTGTGGCTTGCGTGGGCCGTAGCAGTGTGCCGAAAGTGGGAACATTAAGTAAGCGCACACTCTTTAACATTCGGGTGCCAAAAATGTCTGTCTCAAAAACGGCCTTGTAACATTATAATTTTACTTTGTAATTTAAAATGTTATACCGCAATTTACATTATTTATATACATTTAATTCAGTTTTATCGCGTATAGGTTTCGTTCCTCTCTTCTGACGTATCCAAATTAGGACTAACTATTATTATACATTCGAGTGCCAGAGGCCAATGACAAAGCACTGTCGGAAGAAATAAACATTGCAATAGCGCTAGCAATAGTTTTGATTGGAGTATGGGACAAATTGGGGGAAAATGTTTGACAAAATAAAATTTTCTAACTTTCCTTTTATAGGCAAAATGTATCTCACTTTAGGACCACTGTTTACGGACTGCTGTGAGATAAATGTGTTAAATTTTTTGAAAAAATATAATTTCAAAATATTATATGGGATAAATCAGGGAATATTTTTCAATTTTCAAATATAATATTTTCTTTTAATGCTGATTCTCTTTCTATTCATCCTCCCTGTTTATTGTTCACGATGTTTAAACAAGGATGTAATGGATATTGGAGGTGATGTGGTAATTATACAGCCCTTATAACTTATATATCGATATAGATACATAACTTGCGAACTATGCAAGTTGCTAACTCGTTTTAAATTACCTCCAGTCTCTGCTCTCAAATACAATTTCACGGGCATACTGCACCTAGATTGAATGTACAAAGACGAGTTATATATATGATTTGGGAATCAGTTTAGAATACCTGTTTTGTGGTTTGCGAGGGGTTGGAATACCGTAGATTTCGTGTGTTTCTCTTTTTCTCTTTCTTTCGGTGTGGTTTGGTCTTTTGCTAGACCCCAGTTTCGGCCGCTCGCCATCTTCAGTAGCGGTGTGTGCGTCACTCTTAGCACTTTGGATGTTTTTTGAGCATCTCCTCACTTGTACTGAACACCGCCACTGAAGATGGCGAGCAACCGAAACCGGTCTAGCAAAAGACCAAAACGGCGAGAGGAGACAGAAACACAGGATATCTACCTTATCCCCGCTAGAACTTTGAAGGGCAATGTGTGCTTCGATAATGAATACCCTATCTGTGGTCCCTATTCAGCAGGTATATATTCGTTCCTTGGGCGGTAATATAATGTTATAAAAATAACCTTTAGTTATCAAACAGAAATACAATGATTCGAACTCTAACGTTAAACAAAGAAAGCAATTAGACTGTATAAAGTAACTCACAAATTCAATAGCAATACGTAATGTTCACAGCAATACACTCTAGAATTGACTGCCGGGCTCACATTATATAGTTCTCTCATACAAAGGGCTCTGTCGAATCTTCATGTTTATGTTTTGGAAACTAAATCCTCTCGGGACTTCTCCGTCGACCCATGACTTATACATACGTATAAGTGCATACATATTGTTGTTGTGCATAATTGTTTGTTTGTGTTGTTGTATAGAGGTGGGCGACGTTGGCAGGAGGGATGAAAGCGGGGGTTGCCAACCGCCCCAACAGAACGGCAACCTCCTCAAGCCGCCCATACAGACACAGCAGGCCAACTCTGATGGAGCCAACCAGCCCCAGGAGTCGGGAAGTAAGTGTTTTACTCGCACGGACAATATATATATATACATACATACATACATATACATATGTGGGATGTGGCAATAATACGGCCCTTCTAACTTATATATAGAACTTGCGAACAATGCAAGATGCCAACTCGTGTGGAATTACCTCTAGTCCCTACTTTCAAGTACAATATCATGGGCATCCTGCACCTAGTACATGGACAAGGTGTGTGCGTGTATATATATATATATATATATATATATATATATATATACAGAGAGGGGTCCAAAAATGTATCCACTGTTTAACAGTCCATAACTTGCAAACTGATTAACGGAGTTGTGTCTCATTTTTGGTGAAAGTGTAGTTTAAAGTCCAACTTGAAGATATCACTGTAGGTGTTCGAAATGGTCACCATTAAGATCCACACAGAAACGATGCCGGCCAACTGCAGCACCAACTAACTGCTGACTGCACAACCTGTTCAGTCGGATATTGGCTCTGTTCGATACTCATTTCGCCGTTGCCGTTGAACCTCATCAATGTTTTCGTACTTAAAATACCACTTCAAAACTGACTTCCTTTCATCGACTGTAAGCCTTGTAATGCAGCCATGTTTACTCTAGTTACAAGGTACAACTGACAACAGAACACTGACTATTTGGCGACTGTGTCATCTGACAAAACAAAACAACGCAATACAACGCTTGTATGGCGCGATTGCCGGAACTACAACACTGTATAACACTACCAAAAATGAGACTACTCTGTCAATTAGTTTGCAAGTTATGAACTTTTAAACAGTGGATACATATATATATATATATATATATATATATATATATATATATAATTTAAAACTATTTTGTGTCTTCGTGTTTGTGTTCGGCAGTGTGGGACATAGTGAATTTCCCGTACAAGAAGGGCTGGGTGAGGAAGGTGGCCTGGGCGGTTGTCCTTCCGATCCACTCTGTCTTCCTGGTCACCATTCCCGACTGCGAGAGGCCGCGCTTCAAGAACTGGTTCCCGCTGACCTTCCTCATGTGCATCATCTGGATCGGATCGCTCTCCTACGTGGTCGCCTGGATGATCACCATCCTCGGTTAGAGAACATTAAATTGTTTTCATTATTACTGTTTTCAACCGATAGTGCAAAATATATTGTCTGAAGCCCAGCTGTTCTGGGTGGAAATTGAATAAATCGCAGGGCCAAAGTCCTAAATTGAAGGTCTAAGACCTGAGCTCAACTGTTTTCAGTTGAAATTATGAAAATTGGAGATCCAAAGTTGAAAATTGTCCAAGGTCCTAAACTCAGTCCTATTTTGAGTGGAAATTAAGCAAATCGAAGGTTCCAAGTCCAAAATTGCAGACCTGAAACCTAAGCTCAATGGTTTTGAGTGGAAAGCAAAATAAATTTCACTTTGAAATTTCACTCTTGTAAAGTATACGAGAGAAATACAAAATATAACGTTAAACTGAATATGTAAGGTAGTGATTATCTTAAATAAGTCTATTCCAACAATCACAACGGAATATTGTGTTTTGTTGTACAATGTCGCAATTAGGGTTGAGTTATGTCGAATCCATGCGCGATATATGAAAATTATACTTATCGAAAGTGTATTTATTTATTTGTTCTGGTGCAGGCGATACTCTGAGGATACCGGATTCAGTGATGGGGATAACTTTCTTGGCTGCCGGTACCAGCGTACCTGAGGCCGTGTCCAGCGTCATAGTCGCCAAACAGGGTACGGTATGCCTGCCTCTTTATACCACGTGCACAGGTTTATACAGAGCGCTACGCTTGTTCATACAGTGTGCCGTGCTGTTCATTTATACAGTTCGCAATTTTTTTTTATTTTTTGAGTGTTTTCCAACCTGTGTGGCGAACGGCTGTTAACAAGATATCATTTTTTGTTTCAATACAAACGACACAAAGTCAAATTTCCGATAAATTTATAAACAAGTCCAACCTGTTGCATTGAAAGAATATTCAATTTGTTCCATATTAGGGTGTCCCATAAGTTTTTTCTCCCCCTCGCTTGAATGAATCTAACTGGCTTTTTTTATATTTACATTCAATCTATTCTCTTATCCCCATTTATGACACAGGTTTCAGTTGTCCCAGACCTCTTTCAAAGTGCGTCTTATTTGGCGGCAAAGTGTCTTTTAAAATGTTTCCTGCACCGTTCAATACGGAGAGCCTAAAGAAGCGTTTGCGGCATGTTTATACGCCTTCATTGTTTTAAAAGAGGCCAATAGTGCAAAGGACACTGCAGACGAGATTTATGGCACCGGTTACGGGAGCGGCACTAGGACTATTAGGAGAGTCGGCAATTTAGCAATTTCTAGTTGAAAGCTGAAGAGGGCAGTGGAGACCGCACTGACTAGCCGCTAATCTGCGATATAGTGTCTGTCTGCCCCAGACAGTGGATGACACCAACATTCCCGGCACAACGGTACATAACCATTTAATCAAGACGGGATATGGGAATCGATGATATTGGGTATTCACTTCGCTCCAGAAAAGGGAAAGAACTTATGGGACACCCTAATATTTTCATTAAAATTTGTTAAATGTAATAATACTTACAATACATTCAAATGTAATTGCACATCGGTAAACCACAATCGCGCTATTGATATCAAGTAAAAAAAAATTCTCCTGTGGAAGGGATTTTGCCATTTCCCTCCGGGACATCGTCTGGACTAAAAATATGTCTCCGGATCCCGGTTGAAGCTACTGACGGTACCGTTGTCTTGTGTTCTTTAGCACGTTCCGCGCCCAACGTGATTCGGTCGAGTTTCTCGCGGGGCACAAGTCCGACTGTCGGATGGCCAGAACGCAAGCAAGAGCGATAAGCAGGAATAGGCCCGTGCGATGTAAGCGATAAGCTCTTCGGATCTCACTGCACTTATCCCAGATCCTTCGTTCAGTCGAGAAGCATACTTCTTGTGACAAGCACAGTGATTTTTTTATCCTCAAAATGTCCATTGCACCCAGTAAAAGTGTAATTGATAGTGAGGAGGGTAGTGATAAAGAAGTAGTGAGTTTTCGAAGAAAAATTATAAATAGAATCTCATCGAGTTCAAGCTCGGATATTGAGGAATCATATGCGAGTGAAGACCTTGATGACATCCAAACGAGGAAAAGGTCCTGTCGGACGCCAACAAGCGAGGAAAAACGTTAAAAAAACGACAACGTATTGTTTGAATTGCCCAAAATTGCCACAGATGTGCTTGGACTGTTTCACTGAATATCATGCGACGTAGATAATGCAATATTTTATCCTAAATATAAATTAATAAAAAGTGGAGTATTATATGTATATTTTTATGCTGTATATTCTATATTTATACTTCAGTTCTTGTTGTATTAAATTTCTAATAGAAATTAGAATTATTAAAATTCTATTTAACTTGAACAAGAAAAGCGTCACCCATATTTGGGTGACGGGGCCCACGGAAGCATAGCCGTCACCCAAAAATGGGTGACCCCGAACATGTTAAAGACGTACCGCAAGAAGGAGGAGCGGGAAGATGAGGAGGAGGGTCCAACAGTGATAGTGGAACAGTGTAGTGTAATCTTTAATGAAGTGCCTATAGTATTACAGTGGTAACGACGGTATAAGAACGGTAGTATACAGTGTCACAAGGATTCAAGTGGCAAGTGCAAAGTGCGAACTGTGTGTAGCTCAAGTCCTCGGGTTTTTAGATTGCGTAACTTTTCCGTTTAACACTGTACAAAATCCAAGTATCAATCATAATAATCAATGAATGCATGTATTTGTATTTGTATATCGTTTTTTCGGAGTTCTATGTATATGTAGGTTAAAATTTACTGTAGGGGCCCCCGAGGTTATCGGGCGTATTCGATATATACGGGTGAATCGATGTCCTCAACCAGCGTCAGCCGTATCTGTTTTGATATCGCGCAGCCAAACAAGGGTATGAGATGTGAAAAAAACCCGCCTAATTTGGTAAAAATAAAAAGCACAACCCGTCGGACGCCTTTATAGAAGTACGAGATGTGAAAGAAAAATAACCCGCCTAATTACAAAGGAATGCCCAAAATAAAAAGCACAACCCGTCGGACGCCTTTATAGAGGTACGAGATGTGACAACAGATATGGCTGACCGAGTTGACGACATCGATTCACCCGTATATATCGATATATCGAATACACCCGATAACCTCGGGGTTATGTATTGAAAAATAAAGTTATTATATTGTATATTGGGTTATATACACAGGTCACGGTTCGATGGGCATCAGCAACTCCCTGGGTTCGAACACGTTCGACATCCTGCTCTGCCTTGGTCTTCCCTGGCTGATCAAGGCCTCCTTCTTGCCGGCGAGCGCCGGCCACCACTACGTCGGCATCAACTCCAGGGGCCTCGAGTACTCGGCCATATCGCTGCTCTCCACCCTGCTCATGCTCTACACAGCGTTCGCCGCCAACAAATTCAAACTGGACAGGAAGGTACGCTAACCGAGTACCAGTACCCTCCAATAGCCTCTACGTCTCCGCGGTACTAGCGTGGTACCGTTCACTAAAAGTTGTACACGGGAGGAAGCGGCTAGTTTATTGTTACTATTATTATCATCGCTGTTACTATTAATATTGATTGTTTCAGGTGGGCCATACATGCCTGATCATGTACCTGCTCTTCCTCATACTGGCCACGCTCATCGAGCTCAACGTTTTCTTCACGGTCAATTTGCCCACCTGCGGCCGGTGAGTTGTGAGAGAGAAGGCACAAAGAAAGAGAAGACAAAAGAAAAAGAGAGAGTAAAAAAGGAGAAAGAGAGATAACGGGAAAGAGTACGAGAGAGATAGAATGAAGGAGAGAATGCTCAGGTACAGTGAAATTAGCAAGACAAAGGAAATGGACTCTCGTTTTTTAGTTATTAGTTTTTCTTGTTTCTATTTGCCAGTGGACTCTATTTTACCTAATAGCAGTAGATAGCCTTTATAATATTTTATTCACTTTATAATTTTTAAGTCTTAGCGAATTGCAAATAGGTTTTGAGAACAAGCAAAAGCAGGAAAAGTGAAAAAATAAATGAAATAAATGAATAAAAATTAAGGCGACCGGCGTAAGATGCGGACGCCATCTACCGTTCTGCGCGTTAACTTCTTTCAGGTTTTGAAAAAGGAAACTTTTTGCACGGAGGAAAGATTGAATTTTCATTTTCCCAATTCTTAGTTAAATTTGAAAATATTACCCGAGGTCGCCCGAGAAACAGCTATCTATTTTTAAAAATAAAATCGATATTTTAAAATTAATTGAACGTTCTCATTCTATAATTCAACTTCGACTAGGGAGAGATCTCTCTTCGAACTCGGTTGATCCTCAAAAGTGCATGCACCGTTGTCTTGAAATTGTGTTTTTAAATCTGTTTGCCGAATTCAATTATTGAAAAACACGAACGACCCACTAATTATATTTCGATGTTCAACTTCGGAATTGAAAGTATAATGGAAATATATGGAATGAAAACATTTTACGTTAAGAAAACCTTTTAGCGACCATTCTGTAAAATGGTACCTTAAACTAGGGGATATATTTTTTTTTCTCCGAAAAGGAGTAACACACACAACCTGTCTATAGTATTGTGTAGATCGTAAGAGTTAACATTAATTTTTAGACTTTTTTTTGTCGTTTCTGTCTTCTTATTTTGTTTTTTGTAAGTTGTAAGTGCCGTAAAAGATTTCAGGTGAAAGAGGGGTTCGTAAACTATCAGGGGATTGTTCGATACATAGAATTAAACTAGAAAGAGAATAAAAGCAAAGAATTCAGAACGGTTTATTCAACATTAAACCCTGTTTATGAAATAAGATTTTAATATTTAAAAAATAGTATTAAGAACCCCCAACCGAATATGTAACAAATTGTCTGATTCTAGATCAATGTTTCTATTTAATATTGAAATAAAAAACATAAAATTTGAACGGAACCCAGAATTTTATTTACAAATTCCATCGGTTCCTATTTATAATCATAAAAATCTATATATATATATATATATATATATATATATATATATATATATATATAGATGGATAGATATTTATAAATCGTAAATTATTAACCTTTTCCCTTTTGTAAATTCATCTGTTGAATATTTGAGTATTTGTTCCTGAAAAACAAAAACAAAAATATTCGCCTCTATACCGTGTTAAAGCTACTACAATGTCATTTATAAATGTCAAAAAGATGAAGAGAAATTGTGTGAATGTTAAATTACAAAAAAAAGAATAAATATACTATAAATGTTAATTTCTATTACCTTCTCGACTCAACACAGAAATATTGGTTTGACGAAACGGCGTGAGTTAAATACAACTCACAGGCTGCATATCGCGCACTATGCATGTATACGCTGATACTTCAGCCAACCCGTGCGTCGTAAATAACCCGCACCGCATATTCATTAATCGGCGTGAGTTAAATGTAACTCATAAATTGTGTGTATCTGGTGTAAATTGCCCCTCTACAGTACATAGGGAATGCTGTAACACGTGTTACACGTGCTGTAACGCTCAATCGACCGTGTGTTTTGTTGTTAATTCAGACCGCATTTGGGAGAAACGGCGTGAATTAAATATAACTCACGGGCTGTACATCGTCTAATTTGCCTCTTACGTGTGAGTATTATTTAACACGACTTGGACAGGTTAAAGATTTTTAGTAATATTTATTATAACTTGTAGAAACTTAATAAGGAAATTATGGTGTTTTTCTTGTTGTAACGAGGTCTGAAGTGAAATGTTTCTTTGCAGTCGTTTTATATTTATATAAATATAAATAATAATAGAATAATAATATTTACTACCGTAGATTTCGTGTGTTTCAGTCTCCTCACGCTGGTTTGGTCTTTTGCCAGACCCCGGTTTCTGTCGCTCGCCATCTTCAGTAGCGGTGTTAGTCACTGTTGGCACTTTGGATGTTTTTCGGGGACCCTCACTGCACTGTCACTGTCAGTTGTACTGTAGACAGTACATCCAAAGTGCCAAAGTGACTGACACCGCTACTGAAGATGGCGAGCGACAGAAACCGGTGTCAGTCACTTTTGCGGCATACCCACTGCTCTGTTGTCTGTTTGTCGTGTGTATATATACGCGTCTCGTTATTGCGTTTTTGGGGGATGTTGTTGACGCTTAAGTCTCTGTTTTGAGGATGCCCGAAAAACATCCAGAATGCCGAAAGTGACTGACACCGCTACTGAAGATGGCGAGCGGCCGAAACTGGAGTCTGGCAAAAGACCGAACCGGCGAGAGGAGACAGAAACACACGAAATCTACGGTATTCCAGCCCCTCGCAGACCACAAAACGGGTATTCTAAACTAGCATATTACACGATTAAAAACCCGTGGGGTCACATCTAACTAACGCTGCTCAATGAGAATGCGGGTGTGAGTTAAATACAACTCACGGGGGTCTTTCAACCGGCGTCTAGACGCAATAATACAGCCAGCGTGTTCTTTATACTGACTGTATAGGAATATTATACGATAAAAAAAAACTCCGTGAGTTATATTTAACTCACGCTGTTTAACCGAATGTTCGACAGGAAGAACACAGTGGTGTCGATAATTTACTTCTTGCGTAACCACCCCTCCAGTGTCTCTCTCTCTCTCTCTCCAGCTCCACCCCTCTCTCTTGCTCCCTCCCTCCCTCCCTCCCTACTTTTCCAGAAATAGAAATCTCCGTTTAAAACCTCACCCCCTCTTCGCGTTTATTTATTTCGCCTATCTGTTTTTTGTTTCTTAAAAGAGAAGGAAAAAAAAGGGGAACACTTACGTAACCCTTTTCAGAACTGTGTTGTTTGGCGGCCATATTTTGGCCCCATTGTGTCCCCTCTCTTGCCCTCCCTCCATCCCTCAGCCTCCCTCCCTCCCTCCCTCCCTCCCTCACTCCCTCTCATCTCTGTCCGCATTTCGTAACAGATATGACGAGACAATAGCCTCTCTCCCCCAGAATGTCCAAGTGTGGACCTGGTTTATTCGTCCGTGAAAGACATTACCAACGGACAGTGTATTATAACTCCAGTGTATATAATTATAAAATTTTAAAATTTAAATCAGTCTTTAGTCATACTTGACAATAGTCGCACTGATTGAAAGTTAAATATCCTGGGTAGGTTTAAAATCGCACAATTCCCCAGGTATGTACCCAGAGCGAAATGCTGTTTCGTTTACATAAATTCCGAACAAGATCTGTATATCGCGATGGGTTTTTACTGGTAGAGAAAATAGTTATTACGGCAGAAAAAATAGTGTACACAAATAGATAAACTGTTTTGAATTCGAACGCTCTATTATTTTCAGCGCTTTTTAATATCGCATAAAGGAATATAGTTTTTATTAATGCTGCGTCGCAAATCAAACAAGCACCACTTCTCCGAAAAAATTATTTCGTATTTCCTTCTTCACATTTATGGCGATTCTCCGCACGAATAGATAAACTGTTTTGAATTCGAACGCTTTATTATTTTCAACTCTCTTTCTTATCGCTTTTTAGTAGTTTTTATAAATGTCATATCGAAATTTAGACAGGCACCACTTCTTCGAAAAATTATTTCCTGTTCCTTTCTTGCCCATTTTTGGGGATCTATTCCACGTGACATGAAATATTATGTTCATTCTTTTATGAACGCATTTTATTAAAATGCACAAACAAAATGTTCTCCTATATTCCGTAATATGAGAATTTTCATTAATGTTATTTTTATTTCCTCTTTTCACATTTATGTAAAACGAGGGCCCAATAAAACATAATTAAAATCGGACGTATATTTAATGCCGTGAGAAAAAGAAATATCTAAATGGCAACGATTCTCCAGAATCCAGTACATAATTTTCTTTTATTCCACATGAAATTTATACTAAAAAAATGAGGTAATTTCCAATTAATTTCTCGGGTTTTTAATTTCAAATCTCCGCACGACTGTTTCCAGAATTTCAAACCCAAACGCTCCCTTATTTTCGGTCATTCCGTGAGCCACTCTTTCCACCCTCAATTTTCCATCCCGTTACACATCGTTGTCGCCTCATGTATTCATTAATGAACGCTCGTTAACCCAATTCATTTTACCCTCATATCGTAAATTAAATTGACCACCAATTCTCCGAAACCACAAAAAGTATCATGAATTCCATTATATGAGATTTTTTTATTAATATTCAGTTAATAGTTTTAAAATTTCAGCCACTGTTGACGGGAGAGAATCGGGGAAAAATTGTTGAAAAAAAATTTTTGATTTTTCAACTTTCCTTTATATTATGGCAAGTGTACCTCGTTTTGGGACCACTGCTTGAAGGATGAATATGAGGTAAAATGTTGTTTTACTTAAGTGTATATCACTTAGTGTCCGTTGTTAGTGGAATATGAGAGAAATTGGGAGAAAAGTTTGACAAAACCAAATTTTCGATTTTTCAACATTCCTTTAAGGGACAAGTGTATCTCGCATTGGGACCACCGTTTTTAAGGAATATGAGGAAAATCGAGACACTAGATTCATAATCGCTTATCTGCATATCGTTGCCTTCGGAACAGTTTGATAACGCGTCCACGAACAACTCGTCATTAACATTTTCACCGTATTTTTTGTATACCCTACACTTTATTTTTTAAATTTATAACCGCGTATACACCGTTAAATTGATGGATTTGATTATATACGGAGCGAACAACTCCGACGTAACTGTATAGATAAATAAACAAAAACAAAAAAAACGTCGCTAAGGTCAATATGGGAGATCTTCCCGATCGGTCGGCTAAGTGTTAATAAATAAAATGTGCGATATTTCAACTTTCTTTTATTGTGGAATCGTATCAAAAATTTACGATCACTGTTGACGGAGTACGGGGTAAATCGGGTAAAATATTTTTAAGAAAAAATAAAACTGTCACTTCGTTTATATTTAATTCATCCCCCTATTATCCGTTTTTAATGTACGATTCAACCCCAACTGTTGCACCCTCGTCTGCCAGGGTGTGTCGTTAATAAATATTTGATCGGACGGGTTAATAAAATATATAGGTCGTACTTGGTCGTTGCGCGGGGGTGGTGTGGGATGACCCTCATCCCTGCACCCTCATCCCTGCCTCTAAACATCATCCTGGCCCCCTCATCCCTGCCACCTCATCCCTGTCACTACCCCCTCATCCTGTCCCTCATCCCTGCACCCTCATCCCTGCCCCGACCCGGTCATCCCTACCCCCTCGTCACTGGCACCCCCACCGCGTTGTGCGGGACCTGCGCGCCTCTCCAGTTCCTCTCCCACCTGTTGTATTATATCGTCGTTGCCCCCTCCGACACGGTCCCAGTAGGCCGTCGGTCCTCCTCCGAACACCACCGCCAGGAGTACGACACCGCCCACAACCCCCGCCCGGAGAAGAGCCCCAGCGCTGGCTACGTTCGATACCTCAGCACAGAGACGGACACCAAGCGCCGGACAAGAGGAGAAGACGACCGAGCGACCGGAGACAGAGGTCAGTGCTAGACCATAATATTCCCGTCTATAGAAATAAACCGGAGGATATAGTTCTCCGTCAGTCGGGCACAGATCCGAATCTACTCCTAGACTAAGTAAAAACAGAATACAGTTACACCTACGATTCGCCCGAATATCGCGCATTAAAAGGGTCGAAACTCGTTTCCAACAGTTCGTCCTCGAATACGCCGTCGAATAGACCGGTTATTCCCCCCTCCCCCTTTCAGTCGAAAGTTTATGCTGAGACAGAGACCCGGTATCGAATTTCGAACTCCCAGTAACAACGGGGAGTAGAAACGGAATGCGATAACACGTACGGTTCGCCCTCAAGGGATAATATACAATTTTTTTTAAAAATGAAAATAATTCGTGAAAGAGCGTTAGGCTCCTGTCAAAGAACCCGAAGCTCTTAAGAAAAAGGGTCAAAAGTAGTTCCCTCCAATACGCCGTCGATAGACCGGCTTTTCCCCGCCTTCAATCGAAAGTTTATGAAAGGTGAGACAATAGGAAACCGGTCTGTAGAAATGTAAACCCGCTATCGAATTTCAACTCCCAGTAACAACGGGAAGTAATAAGATAACACGTAAAATGCGATTTTTTTTTTAGCGAAAATAACAATTTACGAAAGAGCATTCGTTGGGCTCCTATAAGAGAGAACCGAAACTCTGAATATCGCCGGCCCCCCCCCGTCAATATAGAAGAAGAGGTTCGAGAGTTTATGAAAGGTGAGGTAGACTATGAAAAATAGGAAACCAGTCTGTAAAAATGTCGATACCCCGTATCGAATTAGAACTCCTAGCAAATTGTGTATAAGTAACAACACAAATCCTCTAGTGTATACACAGTGTATTCGCCACGAAATTTTTCCTGAGTCCGAGAAGACAAACGAACATAAATTTGTTTTTTTAGAAAATAATTTATAAAACAGCGTTCCTGTAAAATCACCGGCGAATAGACAGGTTTTTCTCTCCATTAATCGTTTATATTGTTCGGGAAAAACGACAATGTATTCGAAATTTTGCGGCCGAATTTGAAAAAGGATTTTGTTCTCGAATCCCCCGGCAAATAGACCGGGTTTTCACAAATTAATTGTATATTTTGGTCGTTAAACGCTGTAGTTGTAATTTCGTGACCGAAACGTTGAATATCGCGTATAAAAAAACGGGTCGAAAGTTTAAAATAGATTATTTTCGAATCCCCCGGCAAATAGACCGGTTTTTCACCATTTAATTGTTTATATTGCTCGTAAAACGCTGTCGTTATCGTCATTTCGTGACCGAAACGTTGAATATCACTCATAAAATAGAAAAAAATCGATCGGCGAATAGATAGACATTTCGTTCGTAAAACGCCATCGCGGGTAGTAAAATTTCAATCGAAACTCTGACTATCGCGTATAGTCAAATGGGTCTAACGTCCGAAAATATTTCTTACTCGAAACCGCCGGCGAATAGACGCCGTCCTGTTGGAAATTTCGCTACCGAAACTGTGAAATTTGCATATAAAAACGGGTTGAATGTTGAACACAGTTTGTTCTCGAATCCTCCAGCGAATAGACTGTTTTTTCTCCCTTTCTTATCGTTTATATAACTTTCGAAAAAAACGCCTTCGCATTCGATTTTTCAAGACCGAAACTCGTCGTGTCGAAAAACAGCAGACCCGTTCAGCCCTCGAATCAGAATTTTTCATGAGTTGATAAAAACTGAATTTTTCCAGGATATTCCAGAGGTTTAGCCCCGGAAAATTCAATTTTTATATATAAAAGAACGTTCGAATCGGGTCAGAAGTTAAAAATAGTTTGTACTTGAACCCGACGGCGAATTGGCCGGCTTTTACTCCTTTAAATCGTTTATTTACACTGTACGAGATCTCTATTTAGGGTGAGGTGGAAGACACATTGTACGTGTGCGTACACGATATTTCCCTAAATATTATCGCAATGCAAGTTTAAACGTTCCAATGTAAGCTTAAAAGCAACCCATACTCAATTTCCCCCCGGCGAATAGACAGGTATATTTCGTTCGCAAAACGCCGTCCTATTAGTCGTAGAAACGGTTCGAAAATTGAAATTGTTTTTCTCGAATCCGCCGCCTAATAGACCGGTTTTTCCGTTTTAATCGTTAATTTTGTAAAAAAAAAAACCAAGTCGCGTACAAAATTTCGATTGAAACGGTTAATGTCGTGTATAAAAACGGGGGTCGAAGGTTGAAAATAGTTTTTTCTCCAATCCGCCAGCAGCAAATAGACCGGTTTTTCCACTTTAATCGTTGCGCCTTCGTATTCGAAATTTCCTGACCGAAACAATTAATATCGCGTATAAAAATGGGGCCTAAAGATGAATATATTTTGTTCTCAAATCCCCAGGCGAATAGACCGGTTTATTACTCTACAATCGTTTATCTAGTACCGAAAAACTGCTTGGCGTCGAAAATTTAAATTGAAACAATGAATATCGTATAAAAACATGGTCTATAGTTGGACAAACAACTATGGTAATATGAAATACCGTAGATTTGGTGTGTTTCTGTCTCCTCTCGCCGGTTTGGTCTATTGCCAGAGACCGGTTTCGGCCATTTTCAGTAGCGATGTCGTTAGTCACATTTGGCACTTTGGATGTTTTTTGGTGGGCATCCACACTGCACACTGTCACTGCTGTCCCTTGTACAAGTGACACCACTACTGAAGGAGCAGCCGAAACCGGAGGAGAAGCCGGTCTAGCAAAAGACCAAACCAGTGAGACGGGAGACAGTAGGACACACGAAATCCGAGCTATTCCAACCCCTCGCAGACCACAAAACAGGTATGTCAAACAAATATGGAAGTCGATGGACGATATCTCGGACTTTGATAGTACCTAATTGTGATGTTTCACAATTTTCACGCATTTTTCGCTCTTGTCTTGTTAATCGTTTTTTTTTAGAACAAAGGGGGTAATGGACAATGCCCGATAAATCGGTGAAATACGAGTATATATCGTGACCCGAGCTTTTATCTCTCCAAGTGTCGCTGTTTTTAATATATCGAATGTTTCTATCGAATATCCAACGAACGGAGGTTTCGGTCAGGGGGCTGAAACAAGATTTCGAATTCACGCGATTCGGCCAATCTTCTATCGCGTGATTTATCGGCCGTTTATTTATTTATTTATTTTTAAATACAAATATATTTATATAATGGCAATCGATTTTTTTATCTACGTAATCAACTCAGAGTCGATGTTCATATGACAGTCTATACAAAAATTAAATTTTAGTTTTAGATATTCTGCACATAGATCGACCGCAATTCAAAATAAGACAGACATAAGAAAATGTAATTAAAAGTTCTGTCTCCTCTCGCCGGTTTGGTCTTTTGCTAGGCCGGTTTCGGCCGCTCGCCAACTTCAGTAGCGGTATCACTCACTGTTGGCACTCTGGATGTTTTTCGGGCATCCTCACTGCACTGTCATTGTCACTTGTACTGTGGTGGTTGTCTGTTCGAACACGAATATACGTCTCCCGTTATATACAATACAGGTACGTTGAAATACAGAATAATTATTCCAATCGAATCGACTACCTACAACTTCAGTTTGTCAATTTTGACAACATGCGCAAAATAAGTTCCTTAATAATATATAATGCAAGGTTTCCGAATTCGATTCAGAACTATAATCTTCTGTCCTTCTGGCGGTTACGTATCGTGGAGGACGCGACTACTGAAGACGGCGAGAAGCCGCAAACCATACCCCCCCCCTCCAACCTATCCGAGTTGAATCAATCTGGCGATATACGGAATACGGTAGTGGCCGCGAGTGTCTATCGGGTGAACGCGGTGAAGTTATAGAATGAACGGTGAATATTCATGACGTGCCAACAGAGTTTTGGCCGGTTGGGCGGGGGGTGTTATATTCGATAACCGGAGTTGCATAACGATCGGCCCGGATCATGAAATTTCTGTGCGCCCCTATCGTGTTACTTGGGGTTTCCAAAAATCGTTTTCTCTCCTTTTACTATTCCGGCCAAATTATTATAATCGTTCGATACTCAGAGGACGTTTGGTGCGTGCGCTAAAACACAGATTTTCGCCTCTATACCTTCTCCAGACTGCGTTTATCCACGCAGGCACCGAAAAAAGTGAGTACGCCACACATTTTCATAAAAGACATTCGTTAAAAGTGGTCCGGAAACTGGCTTCTGAGTGTTAGTGGGCAGCCGTAATCGTGACTACTAAGTAGTTGTCCATGTGCCAAAACTGACATCAATGGGTTATTATAAGAGAGGCAATTGAAATACACAAAAACAACAACAACTTCAACACTGATGTAGGTTTATAATATTGGCAGAGGTAGTGTTTCTCGGCAATACGTGAACAAACATATTTCCTCTCGCCGGTTCGGTCTTTTGCTAGACGGTTGGGTTTAAGGCCGCTCGCCGTCTTCAGTAGCGGTGTCACCTGTACAAGTGACAGTGACACGGTGTGCAGTGAGGATGCCCCAGAAAACATCCAAAGTGCCAAAAGTGACTGACACCGCTACTGAAGATGATGGCGAGCAGCCCCCGTCTAGGAAAAGACCAAACCGGCGAGAGGAGACAGAAACGCACGAAATCTACGGTATTCCAACCCCCAGACCACCAAACAGGTATGTTAAACTTTATTTACGCATTATTGTCGCTTCACTGATAATCCCTCTTATAATAGTTGTTTTCCTTGGCTTGAATTTGTGTGTTTTCAAATTCTGTAAAGTCAGTTGTGCTACCGGTAGCAGCGCGGGCGGTCGTAAATCATTGTGGGGCTCTACGGAACATAATCGTTATACCTGTCGAACGAATGAGTGATCGATGAAACAGTCCAGTTTTTCAATGAAAAATACCCGGAATAGGAATATACCTGTGTCAACTGGAACTATCCCCCATCAATGAGATAAGATTAGCACCGGTGTGACTACGTACGTTTCCTCAAACGGGAAAATATGCAGACGGCAATTTACGTTGTTTTTTTTTAATCGCGTTAATCTGTTTTTTTTAACTTATTAATTATTAATTTTTGCACAATCAACTTTACAGTTATAAGTACAATTGATACATGCATAGTTTTTTTCACGTGTTTGTCTCGATAAAGTCATTATGAATGGTGCGATTTGAAACATACCCGGGGGGGAACATTAAGTATAGTTGGAAGAACTTTCGATTGGAATCTCTGGATGTCTCGGTGGAACCCCCATATTTCTATACCGTATGTCCGTGTCGGTTTTAATATGGCTTGGTCTTAGAAGTCCAAATTTGCGGTTTAAGTCGATTCTTTTCAGTCGGGTATGGGGGATTCCACGTACATGTCGTAACGTAAACGGACGAATGTCGAAATATTTAAAAAGGTTTTAAATCAATGAGCGAAGTTGCTAATCCTACTAAAGGACCAAAGGGGGAGTGTATATATACACAGGGGAAACAGAAGGCCACCACAGTACAAGTGACAGTGACAGTGCAGTGAGAGGATGCCATGAAAAAACATCCACAGTGCCAAAAGTGACTAACACCGCTACTGAAGATGGCGAGCGGCCGAAACCGGGGTCTGGCAAAAGACAAAACCAGCGAGAAGAGACAGAAAAACACGAAGTCTACTTTATTTTTTCAATAATTTTCCCCGAATTTTTCCATACTATGTATGTGACAACAGTGGCCGCCGGGTGAGATATACACTTACACTTGAAACCCACTGAAAGGAGAGTTGAAAAATCGAATATTTTATATTGTCCCAATACTCGGACAACAAAGTGAGCTACACTTGCCCCGTAAAATAAAATTGGAAAAATTTAGAGATTTCATTTTCGCCAAAAAAAATTTTGTACAAAAATAAAAGGTAAAAAAAAAATTTTCCGGCATAGTCCCCATAGTAGTTATTTTTTAATATTTAGTTAGGATCTCAGTTTCTGTTGTGTCTCTGCCTTAAGGAAAAAACAAAGGAGGGACTAAATTACCGAGGGAAATTGTCGATTATAATTTTCCTTCCCCCCCAATGGGAGATAACATCTTCGGAAAAGCTACTTATAATGGCCGCTGAGCGGGGAGGATTCCCTCCTCGGTTTGCCTGCAAATGAACGGCCGGGAAAGCTAAAAAGAAAAAGAAGAAGAAAAAGCTAAAAAAACACCGATTTTCCGACCCTATTTCTGGCCCCTTCAGATTCCAATCTTAATCAATTTTCCGCATTTATCTCGAACCGGTACGGCGCCCATTCCTTATCCGCCATTTGGGACGGGGTCGGTTTTTCCTTCTTATCTATACCGTCAGCTCTACGTTATTAATAGGGGGATGAAGAGGGGGCTAATTTAAGTTGGGGACGATAAGAGGGCAGGAAATTGAATATTAATTTGGCCGCGATGTTTGACTTTGACCCCCTTTAACGACGCGACGTGGTTCAAAAAATTGAACCTAAACCGCTGCCAGAATTGTCTGGTTTCACCACCTACAGTAACAACGACGAAGAAGAAGAACATTTTTTTTTGCGAATTAGGACGAGGAGTAGGCCGGAATGGAAGTTGAGGGGATTTCGCGACTGTATGTTGAGAGGTCATTGTCGATTGTTCCGTTAGAGAAACATATCGGAATTGGAGCAAACTTGTAATGGAATACAGTGCTAAATTGTTACTATACCCCTATATATGTATATATATATATATATATATATATATATATATATATATATGGACACAAAGTGGTACTAAGTAGTATAAGTATATAAGTAAGTAGTATAAGAGACTGTATTGGGAATGGAGTAAACTTCTAATGACGAAGACAATGGAATTCAGTGCTAAATTGTTACTCCCCCTATATATGTATATGCATATACATATATATATGGAGACAAAGTGGTATATATGTGAGTGTGTGCGGCTGATGTGCATTTAAGTGTATCAAGGCAATATAGGGCGCACTCTAGTAATTACGAGTGGTCCCCCTACCGCCTCCACCATTCGCTATTATTAGGCGATGGCCTCCCCCCTCCCAATTAATGACATTTTGTAAATGGAACTGCAAGTCAATTATAATCGCCAATAAACCTGAAGTTGTGCAGAATTCTGTATGCCGGGAGACGGATACAGCACCCGCCTCATACAGGAGGGATGAAAAATTAAATATTTTTTTTATTTCAATAACCCCCGTATTCGGACAACAGCGGTGCCGAAGTGAGATTCACTTAATGTTGAAAAGCCGGTTCTCGTAATCCACCCATTCTTCTCTTAATGTTAAATATGAGATTGATACACAAAATGTTATAGTAAACTTGTGGTCTATGAGGATTAATTATATGGCAGGACTCCGAGAACAATGGTCCAAAAACGAGGTACACTTGTAACGTAGAGGAAAGTTGGAAAAATCAAAATTCAATGTATCGTAGATTTCGTGTATTTCTGTTGGTATTTCGCTAGACCGGTTTCGGCCGCTCGCCATCTTCAGCGGCAAAAAATATCCAAAGTGCCAAAAGTGACACTAACACCGCTACTGAAGGTGGCGAGCGGCTGAAACCGGTCTAGCAAGAGACCGAATCAGCGAGAGGAGACAGAAACACGCGGAAATCCACGGTATTCCACCCCCTCGCAGACCACAAAAAAGTTATTCTAAACTATATTGTAAATTGTATTTATGGTCCCGATACTGCAATAACAATCTATTGTCGAAATCATCGAAATTTTAGCCCGCAGAAACTAAAGATCGACCACATCAACAGTTCATAAATCATAATGTAATTCCGTAGCTAATGTCGTCGTTTAGCAACTCCATCTAGCGACCGAATAACGGATTACTTATTCCCAATAACCCAATATTCCCTAGTCGACCAGTGCTACTTTGATCGTAAATGGCGCTTAGTGTTTCTATTTTTTCATATACAGTCGTAAAAGACTGTATATATCGGTCTGGAAACAGATTAGAGAAACGGTAGACCGGTTTTGCGATAGCCTAGTGACATGAAACACGCGTTGGTCGCGGACACAAACACACGCCCGCTCGCCAGTTCATTTTAAACAACTTTATCATGTTGCCGGTACATCGTGTACGTGACAGTTCGTACGTAAATGAATAATTAATTGAAATTGAAAATTCAATTCGCCGAACACCCGACCGCCTCCAACGCTCTGTCGATATTCGATTATACCGCGTGTCAATCGGACGGCATCCATCCATAACGTTAATGGGAGGCGTATCGCGCTCACTAATGGAACACCCCGGGATATATATATATATATATATATATATTTCTGGACTGCGGCCGACGCCAGTAGCATTCCGTCGGCTAATTGGGCAAATTTGATTAGGGGGATATGTGCAGTTTTTTCAGTTAATTATCTATTCCTGAAAGCTTCGCTCTCAGTGCCGCTATTAGGCTACTGGTTGAACGTTGAATTCTGAATTAATTTGCCTTTCTTTATCCTAGTAACAAAGGTACGTAAGAGGATAGGGTGATAGATAGAATGGTACATAAGAAGTTAGAGAGAAGACAGATAGACATCTAAAAAGTACGTTAGAATATATGTAGATAGATAGAAAGATACATAATAAGGCAGGTTTCTTTTTAACTTTTTTTTTATTTTGCACAATCAACTTTACAGTTATATGTGCAATTGATACGTGTATATTATATATACGTGGTGGGGATAGTGGATGGGAATCCACATCAGGAATCGGGAATTTGTGACTTCGTCTACTGTCGGTACGTTGAGGTCATGGTGGATTGTGTGGTTAGAAACATACCGGGGAGCATTAAGGATGGTACGAAGGACTTTTGACTGGAATCTCTGGATGTGGGCGATGTCGGATTTCTTAGCGGAACCCCATAGCTCTATTCCGTATGTAAGAAGGCAGGTAGACACATAGAAGTGAACATAAGAAACAGGGTGGACAGATAAAAAGTACATGAGAATATATGTAGATAGATAGAAAGGTACATAGGAAGACAGGTTGTACACGTAGAAGTGTACATAAGAAGAAAGATAGACTAATAGAAAAGTATATGAGAATATATGTAGACATATAGAAAGGGATATGAGAAAAAAGGTAGATACATAGAAGCGTACATAAGAAGTCGGGTAAACGGATAGAAAGGTACATGAAGACATGTACACAGATACAAAAGTACATAAAAAGATGGGTGGATATAAAGAAAGCTACATGAGAAGACAGGTAGAGAGATAGAAAGGGACATTAGAAGAAAGGTAGACATATAGAAAAGTATATAGGAAGATATGTAGACATATAGAAAGGTACATAAGATACCTAGATATATAGAAGGACAGATAAATAAATAGGTACATGAGAAGACGGGTAGACACATAGAGGTGAACATAAAAAGACAGGTGGAGAGTTAAACGGCAGGTAAAGTAGAAATATGGAAATGTGAAATTCCTGCCGGTACTGGGATACGAAACACCGGGAGATGAATACAACAACAATACGCGCGGATTGGAAGAAAAAACTTGTAACGGATTATTATTTCTTTAAACGGACTTTTAAATACTGAAGTTACAAAAAGGCGGAAACCGGCGGAAAGGCGTTTCCTCCGGGAAGAAATCGCGGCCAACACAATTTCCGGTTGGCCTAATCGCGCAATTCGCTTTTCTCACCAATCGTTTCACTTCTGGGTTTTTTGTAATGCAATTAGTTCACAAATTTTTTAAAAGTCTCCAATCGTGAAATTTCGTATACATTACCCGTAAAAAGGAAAACGACGTTGATTGTGCAATTAAAAGAAAATAAATAACCAATTATTAGTATACATTTAACGTATATTTGTCCGAGGCCAACACCTTAGGATAACTCCGGGGCCAAATTCTCTGTGGTGGCGAATTTTCTTCGAGCGTCCATTAGAATTAAACAAGAAGTGGAAAAACTCTGCAGAGGGAGTGTTTGCAGATTAGGAGAAAGGGAGAAAGTTGTAATTTTCACTCAGGGACCTTGGACTGCTTCACACTACTTAGTGTACTGTCGGCGAAACTTTTAATGGTTGGGGGCCGGCCTTCCAAGTTTCAAACTAATGGGGCTAATGGACGCTCAGTGCTGCCAACTGTGCGGATGACCGTGAAGAGGGGGCGGGTGGGGGACACCGCTTGCGGTCGTACACTGTCTCAGCCCGCACAATCCTAGTATCGGCCGAAGATGTCGATGAAGACGATAATCGATACGCGAGAAAGTGACGATTCCACTTAACCATACCATCCTTTCATTTTATTTATATATTTTAAATTATAGATTTCGTGTGTTTCTGTCTCCTCTCGCTGGATTGGTATTTCGCTAGACCGGTTTCGGCCATCTTCAGTAGCGCTGTCAGTCACTTTTGGCACTCTAGATGTTTTTCGGGCACCCTCACTGCACACTGTCACTGTCACCTGTACTGTGGTGGTTGTCTGTTTGTCGTGTGTACATATACATATTTTTGGGGGATGTTGTTTGTCTTATTTGAGTTCAGGGGGGGGTGGGATTTCGTTAATCGTGCAAAAAACATCCAAAGCGCCAAAAGTGACTAACACCACTACTGAAGATGGCGAACGGCCGAAACCGGTCTGGCAAAAGTCCAATTGTTATTTGTATTTTATTATTTATATATTTTAAATTGTAGATTTCGTGTGTTTCTGTCTCCTCACGCTGGTCGTCGGTCTTGAGTGCAGAGAGGTTGCTCAAATCTACGTTATTACTTGCGCTACCCACTGAGACACGTTCGGTATCAAAACCGTTTAAAAATTTCAACCCCCATTAAAATACCCTTTTGGGGGGGGCGGCAGCATTTTAACCATCCCCTAAAGATCGGATCGCGCACCCCCATCCGCCCCGAAGAGGGGCGCAAAAGAAATCTTCGGGTGTGGCGCTAATTGCGAACAGGTTGCACGACAGAATTCTCCCTCGCACCGTCATCAAATGGGTCATTATTTGGGGAAGCTCCTTTTCCTCCCGGGGGAACACCGCGACGCGAAGCCAATCAATGTCCCGAAATAGAACCGCATTATTATAAAGCGACGGGGACGTTGGGTAACGAACGTCGTTAACTGTGAAATCGTCCTATATTTTATGGATTTATTCGTGATAACGCAATATTGAATGTACACAAAATTGGGGAGAAATCGTGCTACTTAGCTTAGATTAACCCTTGACGAACGAGCGCACTCTTTGAATTCGCGTTTTCAAAGATGGATACCCGGGCGGAATTTTCTTCAAGTGTAGCGTCAAAAATATTTGATTGAAACGATCCCTTGTGAATGTATCCGAATAGAACGGAATTCTGCTAATATCTGTTGTTGACCAATATTCAAATTTATTTTTTAACGGCATTGTGCCCATATTGAAAATTACAGAAAAAAGCCCAAAATTCTACATTTTCTACATTTTTCCACTTATTTCGCTATTTCCATAATTATTAGTTTCTTTTATTATATTATCGCCTAATTCGTCTGTAAAGTACAACTCGAATATATCGATAGGCTCAACAATAGTAGGAGAAATTTGTGGCCCTGTAACTTTTGGAGATACTGTAAATTTTATTTGTCGAAAAATATCGTCTCGTTCGGTAACATTTTCCCATTCGCTCGAGTCGTCACTATCACCGTTTATATTTTCGCTCAGGCCGACTTCATTATCAGTATCACTATCCGTAATTCTCCAATTTTCTTTTTCAAACGCATAAAATTCATCTTCGCTACTAGAAAATTCCAGGTTTCTACCGGTACTCGCTTCTTCGAGACTACTTTTCTTTGCCATATTTTACAAGGCTTAAATTATGGATAGAGAAAATAAAAATAGCGCGCGTGTACGCACGACTCGGTCTCTCTTTCTTCTAACAGATAGTGCCCCGAAAAAGAGGATAACAAACTTTACTGAGCGTCTATAAAACGATGTATTTTCGGTCAATCCTCGGAGAGGGCGACAGAAAACGACCGCCGATCGCCCTTAATTGTTGCATCTATAATTAAGCCCAGACCTAACAGATTTCCTAAAATATCACGCTATACCGCCTGTATGGCGGTAGCCGATGTCTATAAAAAATTCATAATGTCGGGAGTATGGCGGCATTCGTTCGTTAAGGGCTAATAATGTGATAATGATATATAATAAATTTATAATGAATAGTAAGAATATCTATCTATATATGGATTTCGTGTGTTTCTGTCTTGCTGTGTGCTCTCGCTGGTTTGGCTAGACCGGTTTCGGCCGCTCGCCATCTTCAGTAGCACTGTCAGTAACATTTGGCACTTCTACCACAGTAGAAGTGACAGTACAAACCCGTTTAAACGATGTTTGTGCAATAAGGAAAAAATGTTAAAAAAACCGGCCAGCTCTTGAATCAAGTTGTACTTTTCCTCCTTTCCGGGCAGTAGAAAAGCGCTATATCCCATGTCGCTCCAGAAGAAATTAGCTACCCCCTGCGACCCCCCCCCCCCTGGATGGGATGGATTCTAAGCCGATTATGACGACCGTCCGTAGGTTCTTCCCCTTAGCTCTTTTTCACATTTCTCATAATAGTGCTATATCCGGCCTCGGTCCCACCCCGGCGTTTGTATTATTAATATATATATTTTTTTACTTTCCTTTTTCAAGTCCCGAATGATAAAGGAAAAGAGGGAGACAAAGAGAAACGGAGAGAATAATTAATTTCGTGACAATACTCCCGACGTTGTATTTTAAAATACGGATTACGCTTAATGTTCCCAAAAGGGAAAAAGATACTTTACAGTAAGTAAATCCCCAGCGGGAACATTTCAGTATTCCATTATGGAAATTCCATAATGCCGACGACGACTCTGCCGAGCTCAAATACAAATACTTCAAGTTCTTTCGTGTTTTTTAATACAAATATATTTATATACTGGCAATTGATTTTTTCCCACCACCGGCGTCATGACACAACAACGATTTATATACAATTTTTGTATACGCTCAAATTCATTTGACAGTCTTCTAGAAGAATTAAATTCCTCTGTAAGTTTTTATAATGCGATACATATTCCGAACAAAGTTTCACCGCTATGCAAAATAACACATATACATAAGCAATTATAATTCAATGAAGAAAGCAGAGAATAATTCCGCAGATTTTGTTACGTTTGTATATTCCAACCAAACGACAGGTGTTCCAAACGGATACTTCTTCGCGTGTATTACATCGTAGACGATACACGAATTTCGTTCGATGCACGATAAACACGATAATTTAACTTAGCGCTGCACAAAACAGATATTCTCAACTAATTTTTTATTCAGTCCTAATTTCGGTTAATTGCTTTGTAAACCGATTTGTAGTCGCCCTATTAAGGATGGAATTTTTTGTTACTAAAAGTTAAACCGACCCTCCCTGTTTTTAGGACGAAACTAGCAAGGCTAGCTTTGAAGGGCTATCGGATTATCCCTTCGATAATCAGCCCCCTTTTCTTCTGTCCCTATCCAAAGATTTGCAGGCACTTTACCTAATAATAAGACTGATATTTCTGTGATTAAACACTTCTCACAAGGTATTTCTGGACTTTGGTGGCGTTACGTTACAAAGTAATAGCGATATTAACATTAGTTTGTATTTACATTTGACATTCGACTTCTGGAGGCCAATTATTCTTTAATTCAGCATAAAATTTCTATCCTGACCAAACCATAAACTGTAAGACAATGGTAAGCCACTACAGACTGTTTGAACACTGAGTGTTCCTTGAGGATGTTAAATTTTCTGTAATGGATGATTGTTTAATTGGTACAATGATTCAGACAGCGATTAAGTTAGGATATAACTTCCTACTATATAAGCTTCCCACTAGAATATAACTGGGAATACAAGTAACACCACATAATATGTGTGAAAGAACAAGTTACAGCAACTCCCACCCGAATTAACATAATATCCCCCAATCAGGGTGCTATCTATCTACCTATTGCTATATCGCTTTGACAATTACGCCAGATATTTGGACAGCGCTAATGGCTTAATAGTATTTTCATTAATCAGTGCCTCTGGTCTCTGATCGGTTTACGCTGCGTTATTTATCGATATGGATCGTTCGATCGCATTTCGCGATCACTAACTAATCGAATCACTTCTAACCGGACAATCCACAATGACCTCTCAACATACTGAGAGTCGAAGTCGCTAAATCCGGGTTCCTCTAGTTCTATTCCCGCCTTTCTCCTCATCCTAATCCACTCGTTCAGTCTCTTTCCTCTATCACCCCCCCTCCCAACGTCTTCTTAAACGCCGCTGGCCTAGAGGTCTCCTTAGTCCGAAGCCGTAAACTGTTTTCATGTGTCGGAAGTGCCACCATTGGGTGGTCTCTTCTATCGAGTCATTCACGCGGAAAAAATACTATATTCAACAATTGTACTAATAACTATAAGTAGTTGATTGTACAAAAATAAAAGGTAAAAAAAAGTTCAACATAACTGTTTTGCGGTCTGCGAGGGGTTGGACGAAACCGGCATGGAGACAGAAACACACGAAATCTACGGTAAAAAAAATTAATATTGCCGAATGGTAATATGGATTGAGAGAAATTTTTTTAATATACCTGCTTTGTGGTCTGCAAGGGGTTGGAAAACCGTAGGTTCGTGGTGTTTCTGTTTCCTCTCGCTGGTTTGGTCTTTTGCTAGACTGGTTTCGGCTGCTCGCCATCTTCAGTAGCGGTGTCAGTCACTGTTGGCACTTTGGATGTTTTTCGGGCATCCTCACTGCACTGTTACTTTCACTTGTACTGTAGTGTTTGTCAGTTGTATTTATAAGCATTTTGTTATTTTTATTGGGGAATTATGTTTGTCTTATTTGGGTTGGATTTTGTTAATCCGCTTAAGTGTGCAATATTTGCCCCGATAATCCTATTAAAGGATCTCACCCGCCCAACCATCACCCCCCTCAATCCCAAATAAGACAAACATAATTCCTCAAGAACAATAACAAAATGCTTATATATATACCACTGACAAACTGACAAACGCTACAGCCCTGAAAAACATCCAAAGTGCCAACAGTGACTAACACCGCTATTGAAAATGGCTAGCGGCCGAAACCGGTCTAGCAAAAGACCAAACCAGCGAGAGGAGACAGAAACACCACGAACCTAGGGAAATTTTTTTGATTCCGCCGACGTCAGGGGGGGTGAAATTTCATAACTGGTTTCATCCCCCACCGCGGGCATACAATAAAAAGGTCGGGGGCGTACCCCCACACCCCCGGACGACTGAACGGCCTAGGGGTGCCGACAGTCGCAAACGATTATTACCCCAACGTCCCCAACATCCCCCGCCAAATGTGCGGGTCAAAATAGACGCGCCCGAAAAAGAACGATAACGGCAATTTTCCCCGCGTTTTCCACGCGTAACGGAGTTCGGAGAATTTCCTGTTAAAGCCCACCCCTCCCCGACAACAGTAGGGCGTGGAAAAGAATAAAGCGTGGAAGAATGATTTTTCCGGCCTCGTTCGAAGGGAGGTTATTGGGATGGGGGGAGGTTTATTCTCCCGTCCGGAACAGAAGAACTGCAGTAACCTATTGACTAGTATATGTATATTAAATATATATATATATATATATATATATATATATATATATATATATATATATATATATAAGTGTTTCCCGCTATGTATATACATATTACGGTGAAAGACAGAAATTGGAGAATGTCGACTTTCACCGGTGAACGTCAACATTCAGATGGTCGCTTCTTGGTCTATGTCCGAAATATTTGCTAAATACCATTATTTCTGACTTACACCGGTAAATGTCGACATTCACCGTGCAATGATAATGGTGAATGTTGAACATGTCAGAGATTTATATTTTCTTGTCACAAGAGTTTATAAAACTTCACAAGGGTGACGTAACTTACTTAACGTTACTTATTCGACGTAAATAAAATATTAGAACTTCGTATGTAATATTTTTGTATTTAACTTGCAACTCTTTAAGCGTACGCGTTCTTCCTCCGTGGCCTATTCTGGTGTAAGTTTCATATAGTGTACTGAGCAAAATTCTTCATCGGTAACATGATACTGTATATACGTTTCTCCTGGTTTTACAGGTACAATTGACTTCTCTTCATCATTAATTTTTAAAACGTCAAAACGATTTAATTGTCTGTAATCCAAATTAGTAGAAACCACTTCAGCGAGTATTTTAGAGTATTTTTTTTGAGAAAAATAAAAACAATTTTCTTCTCGTTTACCCACAATTAATGCATTTAACTTTTCAAGAAAAAGATCACGATTTACAGCAGTATAATAAGTATAGAGTACTTAGTAAGATATTAAGTACAAATTACGGTATCGGAATGTACAAGAATCTAATGAAATATTCCATCTTTCACCGACGTATTTGCCATGTGTTGACATTCACCGCTGAACCGTCGACATTCTCCCATTTCGGTCTTTCACCGTAACATATTTGCGTTCTTATATTTTAAAAAATGTCCGCCCATTTACCCAAAACCGAAAATATTTTAAAAATCAACAGGAATTTCAAAGAATTCCCCATTCCGTCGACAGCGGTCCCAAAGTTATATACACTTTCCTTATAAAGGAATGTCAAAAAAAAGGGAAATTTTTGGTAAATTCAAAAATGTTCACTTATGATTCCCACAGTCCTTCAACAGCGAGTGGTCCACGGGTGGGATACACTTGATGTATGTAAAGTGAAACCCCGTTTACAGAAAATTAGACTAATTAATAAATATAACTGCGGAGGATTGATTGCAATAATAATAATACAGTGTGGGTGACACAAAGAGATCCGACGTGGGAGACATATACGTTGCAATTTTACTCGCGCGCTCCGCGTTTATATGTATTTTCATATATATTTGACAACCCCGTTATCCCACACTGAATATGCAATGAATACCAATTTGACCGAGCGCGTACTCTATGTGTTCTCTGCTCTGGACGCGTTTTAACAGAGACGGGATGAAATTTTAAAGCCGGGCGGGGATGGGGCGTCGGATTTTTTTTCCGCTTTTCCGTTTACGGTTTTTTTGTCTCGATTTTCCACGGGGGAAGGGAAAGCCCCCCAAGCCAGGAATATGGCCGACCGAAATCCGCCGGCATTACGGGAAATCTGTTGCTGTGGAAAAAGGTTTTAAATGTTTTCCACGGCGGAATCCAAGGTCGAATAAATGTACGGCGTACAGGCAAGGCGTGCAATCATTATACGTAATCCTACGCATAATTCCAGGCAACGTTTTTACGCGTATTTTTTTATTAATTATTTTCACGTCCGCGTCAGAACATGAACAGAATTTCGTTAAACATGAGTTATATACACCTTCTGTATATACCTTCAATATACGGTGAATTACGCGTTTCTTTCTGTCTCCCTCTCGCCGGTTCGGTCTTTTGCTGGACCGGTCTCAGAAATGCACAAAAACTAGAGGAGACAGAAATGCACGAAATCTACGGTAATTATTAACAGATGAGAACTAGTTTCTTAATTTTTTTCGGGATTGCTGGACCCCCGCCCTCCCCATAAGATGGATATGATATATCCCGACGAAATGGTGTCCCATATCCCATTATATCCCAACACACACCGGGACATATCCTCCTCCACACAGTTTGCGTCCTGGAAATTCCTCACTGAATTGTCGAAGCCGTGCAATCTTCAATATACGACGGTATGCTTCCCGTACTCCAATCAGGGCAGCAAAATACCTTGCTCACATAACCGGCATATTTCATCTATTATCTTCATTCAACGGTGTAAATTACACTCTGTCTATTATCTTATATATATATATATATATATATATATATATATATATATATATATATATATATATATATATATATTAAGGGAAAATATATATTAAGTTTGCAACGTGTTTATATTTCAGTGGCCTCCTTAGTTTCCATTGTCTGTTTTTGTCTTTTCACCTTCTTATTTTTGCACAATCAACTTTACAGTTATAAGTGCAATTGAAACGTGTATATTTTAGACGTGTTTGTCTTGATAAAGGGACCACCCAGTGAGATTTAGAAAATACCCGGGGGGAGCATTAAGGATGGTTCGAAGAACTTTCGATTGGAAACTCAGGGAAAATTCATCTAATATATATCATATAGCTCTAACTAATATATATATATATATATATATATATATAAATTCCGATGTATTAATTTTTCCTTGTGAGTGTTGCTTAAGTCCTCTGGCTTTAAGATTGTGTAACTTTCCCTATTACATTAACATTGTACAAAATCCACTTTAGTCTCTTTCTTAATAATCAATTACATACAATGTAGTAAGGCCTCTGCCGGGCCGCAATTAATGTATTAACCAATTATTTTATATCGATGTTCAATGTATATTTATCGTTGTTATTTGTATTTTGGTTTCGGTCGTCAGTAGGCAAATTTCGCCCGACAAAGGTTGCCAATAACATTGCTGTTTTGGCCCCGTATTGTTGAAAGAAACAACAACGTTGTTGCACTTTGGAAGTTTATTTATCCCGACTTGAGGGGGACATAAAAGGATATTTCAGTATGATGATTAGAGTGAGTGATATCCTATTATTATTATTATAAGGTTTTTTACCATTCGCGTAACGACGATAATTATTAATTATATAACGCTTATTACCGCTACGGTGCACTAGATTCAAGTGGTATATTATCGGTGTTTGCTGAACACTCGAGTGTAATAGTGCACAAGTAGCGATAAGTGGGCGACCTATTCGTATAATACTTTTGAAAAACGATTCAATTTCAATTATCCCAGCGATTCAATCATCCCCGCATACGACGTCCTATACTGTTTTCCTCTTATTCCCGATATAAAATCCTGATATTTCCTATTCTGATGTAACGCGTCTCTTCTCGGTACAATATCGGCCTGTGTGGCTCCTCAAGTCTGATACGAGGATACAAAAGGTTTATTTTTCTATAAGCATAAACAGTAGATCGAAAAATGACGTACAAATGCAATACAAATAAATTCATATACTTGATTATTGGGACAGAGACTACTTGTAATTTTCTACAATATTACTGCGGTAATCGGGAACTTTTTTATTTTTGCACAATCAATTTTACAGTTAGTTATAAATACAATTGATACATGTATATATTTGACACGTGTTTGTCTCGATAAAGAAACCACCCGATGATGGCACTTTCCGACACGATTTAACTACTGTCCGAGGTGATGTTGAAAGGTCATTATGAATGGTGCGATTTGAAACATTTGAAACACTTGAAGTGTGGTTCAAGTCGATTCTTTTCAGTCTGGTATGGGCATTCCGCGTAAGCCCCAGGTCTTAAGCTGTTCGAGAGAAATCTGTGCCCGCTAATAGAACCCGACAGAATCGATAATCATCCCCTAATATAAAAGGGTAATAAAAAGCCTAATGACCGTTGTTAACGGTCAATTACGGACGATATACGATCTCTCTCCCGTTTGCAAAATCGAAAATTGCAAAACCCCCATACTGGATAAACGTGACCCTCCTACATATTATGTAGGATATATATATATATATATATATATATATATATATATATATATATATATATATGAATATATATAAATACGTTGTTACGGTAACGAAAGTCGAGCTAATAGGAGCGCTTTTGCGTTTTGGGGAGTGAAAATGATTAAAAGAGGTGGAAAACGTCGACAGCGACAGGTACGCACCTGTGGAAAAATTAGGATTTATATATATATATATATATATATATATATATATATATATATATATATATATATATATGTGTGTGTGTGTGTGTGTGTGTGTGTGTGTGTGTGTGTGTGTGTGTGTGTGTGTGTGTGTGTGTGTGTGTGTAGTTCAGGTGTGGACAATACAGGCGAAATGAAACCCAATTCATGTTCGGAAAATCAGTTTTCGGGGGGTGTTGGTGGAAAGGAGTCGGTGTTGAAAAGGGGAGCGGTAAGGGTTTTCTTTTTAATTTCCCAGAAACTCGGGTCGGCGGTTGGAAATGCTTTTCCGGCTTTCCCTCCTCCCACCATAACTGTCCGGAATACCGTCACAAGGACACTCTCATTCGCGCTCTCCCACAGGAAACTGCAACTCATATATATATATATATATATATATATATATATATATATATATATATATATATATATATGACCTTTTTGGAGTCCTACTAAGGGATGAATTCCCCTCGTAAACGCTTTGACGTTCACTTTCTCTTTCACTTGATTGTATATACGGAACTATTATTTAAATATAGTTCTTTTTCTGCTTTTTTTGGCTCGCGTGAATGACGGAATACGGCACAAATCGGGGAAAAATTTTTTTGGCGAAAATGAAATCTCTGAATTTTTCCAATTTTATTTTACGGGGCAAGAAGTGTAGCTCACTTTGTTGTCCGAGTATTGGGACAATATAAAATATTCGATTTTTCAACTCTCCTTTCAGTGGGTTTCAAGTGTAAGTGTATATTTCACCCGGCGGCCACTGTTGTCACATACATAGTATGGAAAAATTCGGGGAAAATTATTGAAAAAATAAAGTAGATATCGTGTGTCTTCGGTAGTCACTTTTGGCACGTTGGATGTTTTTCGGGCATCCTCACTGCACTCTCACCGTCGCTAGTACTGTAAAAAACGGTCTATGAAAAGACGAAACCGGCGAGAGGAAACAGAAACACAGGAATTCCAACCCCTCGCAGACCGCAAAGCAGGTATTCCAAACTGAAAAAATAAAGTTTTCGATTTTTCCTTTACGGAATGTGGGACAAATGAGGCAAACATTTTTCAATAATTCAATGTTTATCGATATTTCAACCATCCTTTAATGGAGGCAAGTGTTACTCACCTCTTTCTTTTTGTTAACATTTTTTTTTGCATAATCAACTTTACAGGTATAAGTACAATTGGTACATGTATATTTTTTCTGGATAAAGAGACCGCCCGATGATGGCACTTTTTGACACGATTTAACTACTGTCCGAGGTGATCTCTCTGGGCCGGTGGCGTTTAAGCCGTCGTGGTTGGGGATAAAATGGGTAATAGAGAATGGAAATCGAGGAACCGAGGGATTTCGCGACTACGTCGACTGTCGGTATGTTGAGAGGTCATTATTAGTGGTGCGATTTGAAACATATCCGGGGGGAGCATTAAGGATGGTTCGAAGAACTTTCAATTGTAATCTCTGGATGTGAGCGTTGTTGGATGTCTCGGTGGAACCCCATCGTTGTTGAGTATCCGGGACATTCCTCCCCTCGCCCAACTTTCTCCCATGACAGGGTGGAAGGTCATGCTTATCTGGCGATATGAGGGAGGGTTTAACCGCCTCCCGTTTCATACTGTTCAGGCGCGTGGCCTCAAGTTGAATAAATAATAAAACGCGAACCGCACCGCGGTGTCGGTTTCATTGCCGGTATTGGAAATTGGAAGAGGGTTGAGTTCGTGATACGGTAGGGGGTTGCATTTACGAGTGTTGATAAGCCAATTGAATTTCCGGCTTTCATTTGTCCTCCCTTGGACAAAAGCTTCCGCCGAACCCACACCCCCCTATATGAGCTGAAAGGGTTGGGCATTGCATTTAACCCCAGGTACAGATTTATGAAACTTATTGTATACCGGTATTGTAGGTGTCCGTTGGTATACGTCCTCCACAGCAATACTCTGTCGGTGAGTCCCGAGCTCTAAAACCGAGAAATAGAAATAAATTATTATTTTGCGAAGCAGACAGGAATGTTTGTAACGAAAGTATATATATTACGTATATATTTTTACGTGGAATCCCCGTACCCGACTGAAAAGAATTGACTCACACCGAAAATTTGGACTTCCAAGACCATTATTAAAACGGAGATCAAAATTAACCTTAAGTGACAAACTCACAATATACAAAGCCATATTAAAACCGAAATGGACGTACGGTATAGAACTATGCTGGGTTCCACCGTGACATCCAACATCGCTCCCATCCAGAGATCGAACCGTTTTAATGCTACCCCTGGGTATGTTTGAAATCGCACCATTCGCACCAAACACGTCTAAAATATACGTGTATCAATTGTATTTATAACTGTAAGGTTGATTGTGCAAAGTTAAAAAAAAAGAAATATCGGTGTTGGTGTTGAATGAACACTGAAAATGTCTTAATGAACGTAATTTTTTTTCGTTTTTTGGACCGAGGTTTCTGTTAACCGTTTAAAATTCATTGCCATTCAGCTGTTTATTTCTCTCTCACCTGTGTTTGTATAATATCGAGTGTACTTTATATATACGTATGTATATAAACGTAACGGAGGGGGGTTCACACTACGCATAGTACCTGTCCAATAACACGCTCATGAATATTCATGCATTGTTTGACCTTACTCTTACACCTCCCTCCTCCCCCGCCCTTCATCACTCCCTCCATCCCTCTAACTCTGTTTCTGATAAACAGGGAACTTAGGAGAGTTTCACAATTGAAACACACACACACACACACACACACACACACACACACACACACACACACACACACACACACACACACACACACACACACACACACACACGCGTCAAATATTCCGACTTCGTACAGATAGTTTTGTAGTAAAAAGACTTTGTGTACATTTCGGCCTTTCACCCACCATCGGTTATAAATATGACAATTTCGATACATCATCCCAAAAATATACAGTAATGGTCATTTATTGTTGGGCGCGTCGTATAAATTTCCATATCCACTCGGTTACGACGAACAAAATTTCGAATGGCTAACAAAAATCGTACAGCAAAGTGCGAACGAAGTGCGAAGTGAAACCTCTCGAAAGTACCGGTTTATGTATCTCTCTCTCTCTCTCTCTCTCTCTCTCTCTCTCTCTCTCTCTCTCTCTCTATATATATATATATATATATATATATATATATATATATATATATATATATATGTCCCGTTCTTGATAGTGCATGTGAATGAAGTGACTTATCACACCGCTACTGAAGCTGGTGAGCGGCCGAAACCGGTCTAGAAAGAAACCAAACAGACGAAATGAGATGAGACAGAAAATGAACACGAAATCTCTACTGTGATCTATATATGGTTCAGTGTACAGTGCAACGACACTCCAAGTATGCTGGAAAGGTTTTTACAGATAATTACGCTGACTTTCCCGATTATTGTACCAGAATTTTGTATATACAAAATACAAAAAATAGACAATCCGAATAGGCACGCGTTCGTATATTTTCCGCGATATTCTACGGAGATTTAAAGAAAAGTTTTAACTTATTTTTAAGTTATAGTCGCCACCTTGTATTTAGTGCTATTCAGGCACCAAGTGTCCTGAATTTAGTGGTGCAGTGTGAAAAAAGAAAAAGTCCTATTCTATACGTCAATTTTTAATTTAAAACATTTTCGATTTTTCAACTTACAATTATTGGGGCAAGTGTAACTCAAATTGGTACTGTTGTACTCGAGTATTGAATAAATAGGGGAAAACTTTTGAAAATTGAATTTTTGACGGGGTCAAATCCCGGGAAAATTCAAAAATTTAATTGTTTTCATTTTTCCTATTAAAGAACACGATGTCCGTTCTATATAGCCTATATTTCCTGTTCGAATCCGTTCTTCCTAGTCGTATTCCGCGTATCAGTTATTCTGTAGCCCATACAAAACACTACAGTTTTCCGAACTTCGTAAAACCCCGAAGGGGGGTCGTATACCTTATTGCGAAAGTAAGGTATTCGCAATATCCTTTCTGTTCGACTCTGTAGACGGTATTAATTCCCTTTCGCTTTCTGCCGGTGTAAGGGATGGAAAACGGAAAAGTGGATGAAACTTGGAGAGAATAAAATAAATAACAAGCGGGAAGTTAGATGCGGGGATGCATTGAAGGGGGTTAGGTTGCACCCTCGTTACGCGAACACTTCCATCCCCCGAGGTCCAGGAAGCGTTACAGGACCGAAGCTTATCCCTCATCCCCTTTTTCTCTCCGCTTATATCACTTCGAGTTGTATACCTTGAAAAACAAGCCGAGGAACGGGGTGGTTCGTTATTCTCGAGTAGAAGAACCGCCAGTGAGAGGGTCGGTACCGCCCTTTTTTATTCCGACTAAGGCATTTCGGGGTTGAAATTTGGGAGCATAAGTAAAATTATTAAGTCGCTGTAGATTGCGTGTGTTTCTGTCTCCTCTCGCTGGGGTTTGGTCTATCGCTAGACCGGGTTTTCGGCCACTCGCCGTCTTCAGTAGCGGTGTCACAGTACGAGTGTAGGATGCCCGAAAAACATCCGAAGTGCCGAAAGTGAATACTAACACCGCTAGGCGAGCAACCGAAACCGGTCTAACAAAAGACTTTTTGGAAGAATTTTGGAAAAAATAAAATTTTCGATTTTTCAACTTTCCTTTATCGGGCGAGTGTGACTCACCTGCTCCGCTTATAAGCGGAGTATGGGTCATTTACTCTCATGTCCAGTTGTACAAGTGTACACACCGATACAAATTCAATTTTTTTACCTTTTATTTTTGTACAAACAACTACATATAGTTATAGGTACAAATGTTGAATGTATTATTTTCGAGACGTGAATGTCTCCATAAAAGAGACCTCCCAATTATAGCACTTTTGACACATGAACACTTTAAGCCGACGCGGGGGGATAATTGATAATGGCTGATAGAGGAAAGGGACTGAATAAGTGGATTAGGATGAGGAGTAAGGCGGGAATCGAACTTGAGGAACCGGGATTTCGCGACTTCGTCGACTGTCGGTATGTTGAGAGGTCATTATGGATGGTGCGATTTGAAACATACCTGGGGGGAGCATTAAGGATGGGTCGAAGAACTTTCGATTGGAATCTCTAGATGCGAGCGATGTTGGATGTCTCGGTGGATCCCAGCATAGATGTTAAGTCCGTGTAGGTTTTAATATGGCTTTGTATATTGTGAGTTTGTTACTTAACGTTAATTTTGATGTCCGTTCTAGTAATGCTCTTAGAAGTCCGAATTTTCGGTTTAAGTCGATTCTTTTCAGTCGGTTACGGGGATTCCACGTGAGACAATTACAATAGCGTCATTATTCGGAATTCAACTGGGAAGTGGTTGGACGAGCGGTCGGTTCGAGAGTGTAACGCCTACCAGATAAGATAAAAATCGATTATTTGACGAAATGAAAAAAAAAGGAAATCGATTCCAGTTAATTATTAATTAATGAATCTTCTGAATTGTCAGTTCGTTGTCACGTTCGGTCGTGTTCAAGTTTACGTCAACCATAATTTGTGCCCTAAGGATTGCAGTTTCGTGTTAGAATCAAGTAAGTGCCCTTTTCCGTTCCTATTACGTGCTATATTGGGCAATATAGAAGAGTGACGCGATAGTAATAAAAATTTTGGCCTAACCCGAAGCGAAATACACAGCTTTTATTACTTCGTTCCACTTTCTATATCGTATTTTCCGGGAGGAAATTGTGCGTAAAGTTTACTCTCGCAATAAATAAGTTATTTCGGTGGCTTGTTCTCCTTGAACTTGGGATATCCGAGCTAATACCCAGTTCTACTTCGGCGGGACTCTGTTTTCCCCGTCCACGAGGAAAACCTTCGCGTCGATATACGAGGAAAACCTTTACGAGGCACCGGTACACGGCCAATTTTCCAATTGATTTTTTTTTCTCTCTATATATTTTCATTTATTGGCCTATTTTTGATGATCCGCCGCAGCTGTGGACAATGCTGGATAGGATAAAGAGACTGAAGAATTTCGACGAGATTAACTGAACATAAAAGTAAAAATAAATCTATACACAACTGAGTTTCAAAGAACGCAAATACTGTCTAGGTAAAATAACTACTACGAAAGGATTCTCAGGCAAATAATGGCCATATAAAAATTATATGATGAGAATAACTGATAATATACAAGATGTGGAAATAATTATGATTCAAAATGTATCCATATTATATTGCGATATTACTTTTTTTCGGCATATCGAATCTACGTATTAAGAAATTTACTGTATTCCAAGCCAAACAGATCTTAAAACAAGTGAAGTGTTTAACAGGATACCCCACAAGTATCCCACACACGGCTACTGAAGATGGCGAGTGGCCGAAACCGGTCTTAGCAAAAGATGAAACCGGCTGGAGGAGATTGAAGAGGAACGCGAAATCTGCGGTACCCCAATTCCGAAACAGACCTTAAAACGGGTAATGCTGTTGATATTAAAACTTTAATCTACAATGTTGGAAGAAACCCCATAGGCAGTCCTGTACGAGGAGTGTACTCCTCGTTAGAATTCACTCTCGGTCTGTCCGTTGTTGAACGGTCGTTTCCCCTTCTAAAGTGGAGTTGTAAGAGTCTCTCGCTGCCGGCATTAAGACTACGTCCATTGTATTATGAGGTTTACCAATTGAAGACGAATTAACAGGGCGCGCGCGTGCAGCCCGGATATTTTCCATATAAATATGAGGCTCCGGTCTCGATGTGCGTCCGTTAGTGTACGATTCCAATCGAATATATACACTACACTTTCGAATTTCGAAACGATACAAAACCTCGCCTAGGGGTTAGACTACTACAACAGGATTATCGGGGAGGGGATGCGGAATTGGCGGAGGGTTGTAGACCGGTAATGAGACTTTTGTAGCAGGAACTGCGGTGAGAGTCCCGACACGTCGGAAGCGGACACAAAACAACCCCCCGGAAGAAAATGACGGAAAAACCCTTCCACGGAGGGCGCTCCAGGATGGTTTTCGAACGGGGGAAACATTCCGTATAAGACGGCTGGGGGGGTTGGTCAACCCTTGCTACAACCGATATTCTACCCACACAATATCACGCCATCTTATCGGAAGCCGATCGGTGATAATTCAAGTTCCGGTCGCGCTGAAACCTTCCCTCATCCGTGTACAGATATATATATATATATATATATATATATATATATATATATATATATATATGTTACGGTGAAAGACTGAAATTGGAGAATATGAACACATAGCAAATACGTCGGTGAAAGATGGAATATTTCATTATTATTATTGCAATCAATCCTCCGCAGTTGTATTTATTAATTAGTCTAATTTTCTGTATACGGGGGTTTCACTTTACATACATCAAGTGTATCTCACCCGTGGACCACTCGCTGTTGACGGACTGTGGGAATGATAGAGTGAACATTTTTGAATTTACCAAAAATTTCCCTTTTACGACTTTCCTTTATAACGAAAGTGTATATTACTTTGGGAGCGCTGTCGGGGAAACAAATATACAGTATTACGTTACCGATGAAGAATTTTATTCAGTACACTATATGAAACACACCAGAATAGGCAACGGAGGAAGAACACGTGCGCTTGAAGAGTTGCAAGTTAAATACAAAAATATTACATACGAAATTCTAATGTTTATTTACGTAGAATGAGTAATGTTAAGTAAGTTACGTCACCCTTGTGACGTTTTATAGCGACTGAATTAACGGAGAAGGAAATATATATCTCCGACATGTTCAACACTCACCATTAGTTATGTTAGGTTTTAAGTTTGAACCGTTCTCACCTTTCCCGGGTCAATTTTCGCGAGGGGAATATAAAATTCTACTTTATCGCGCTTATGCACCGCCAAGTAAATAACCATCCCTCAACAATGTTCAATGACACAATAGCACTAAGTCTTCTAAGTACAACTTCATTCTGGAGTTATTGCCAAAAAAAACCCATAACAAATATGGCCTCGTCTGTATTGACCTCGTACATACCCGCTAGACGAGAACACGAACAGACGGAAACCCAATCTGGCCGAAATAATACGCATAACGACGAATAACAGAGGGACAAACCCCTAATTGAATATTTTTCTCCACGCCCTCAACATCTTAGGTAGTCTATAATAGTACTGAAATATTTTTATTCTGTGTTCCAGTCGCTGTCTGAAATATTACCGAGGGGAGAAATCGATTCCGCCTACGTAGTTCGCTACTTATGTGGTAAGTCACGTTATCAACCCCCCGGAACATACTCTCTGTTCGCCTGTCCGGTCGACTGTGTTGAAAGGGATGAAATCCCCGTCAACCCCTTCTCCGCTCAACGATATAAGATACGAATAATTTTTATTTTTTACGTAAATACATCGATAAAACGATATATAAATGATGATTCGTACATGCATTCCGGCCTACGGGCCTTAAATATTGTAATACATTAATCTTGAATTGTTTACAATATTGGTGCAATAATCGGGAAAATTTACAATAAAAACCCCAGAACTTAAGCAACACTCACTTCATTCACTCGTGCACTTTGCACTTGCCACTTGGGTTCGCTACACTGCTCGCTATGTACTGGGTGTCCTATAACGTCGTTACCACTATAACACTATAGGCACATTAACTGGCAGTGCTGAATGTATGTCCTCGTCCTATACATTTAATTTAAATACTTCTTAATCCCACATTTTATTGCTGATACACATAGCAGCTGGCGAAAGGCCCGATAGAGATAGGAAGATCCAACAAGTGGCCCCCATCACTGATCTAAGTCATTTTCAATCATCCCCCATATTATCAACCCCTCCCCCAATCTGTTTGTGTTGAAAGGGATGAAATCCCGTAAGCCCGTACGACGGTTTTTTCTTCGCTACTGAATGAATGCCATTAACTAATTATCCTAGATCGCCTAATTTGCATTTCCCTCACTGATTCGTCAGTAATGCGGATTCTCCGACAGAAGCGGATCTCACACAGTATCATCCGATCGCTCTGTCAAGGGAATAAAAGTAGAAATTCTGATCGTATGCCAATATACCTTTCTCAAGAAAAAAAGAGACTGCATCTTTTCCAGTTATAGGTAAATCCCAAATTTTTTTTACAAAAATTAAGACGGAAGAAAAAAAGGAAAACGTGCTTTGTTTTGAATGGCTTCAGAGAATAGACCACATGTGGCCCCAACACGAACAATCCCCTTATGCCGGAATTCCACATTATTTGGCGATTTTTCGGTTGCACCCGGCTAGCGGATAAATAGCAAATTATGTAGTTGCGGCATAAATTAAAACAGTGCTACTCTTACGTACGACATTAAAAATAATGGACCCTTTGGTCGGATCTAGGGGGTGAAACACACCCCCTACCCCCTAAGAGAGGGGCTAACTCTTTCTCTCTCTCTCTCTCTCTCTCTCTCTCTCTCTCTCTCTCTCTCTCTCTCTCTCTCTCTCTCTCTCTCTCTCTCTCTCTCTCTCTCTCTCTCTCTCTCTCTCTCTCTCTCTCTCTCTCTCCCTCTCTACTGGTTCAACTCTCAAACCATTCCATTAGCCGAATTGAAATGCGAAGTGGGCAGAACTGCACTCTGTCCAACCCCCATTGGGCACCCCTTCTTATTATTACCATTATAGAGTAGTTGGAACGTTCATTTGAATTGGTTGATTTATATTAGGGTGTCCCATAAGTTTCTTCTCCCCCACGCTTGAATGACTTGAAACTGGCTCTTGTTTATATTTACATTCAATCTGATCTCTTATCCCCGTTTATGACACAGGTTTCAGTTGTCCCAGAGCTCTTTCAAAGTGCGTCTTATTTGGCGGCAAAGTGTCTTTTAAAATGTTTCCTGCACCGTTCAATACGGAGAGCCTAAAGAAGCACTTGCGGCATGTTTATACGCCTTCATTGTTTTAAAAGAGGCCAATAGTGCAAAGGACACTGCAGACGAGATTTATGGCACCGTTTACGGGACCGGTACTAGGACCGTCGGCAATTGCGGTTTAAGAAATTTAGAGCTGGAAATTTCGAGTTGAAAGACGAAGACCGCAGACCGGCGTACCGACGTAGGGGCAGAAATAAATTATTCGTACATAACTGCCAACCCCCCTCCCATCCACTGTGTACGAGGGTGTACACATATTGTGAAGTCAAAGTTTGTGACTTGTGTAGTAGGGTAGTTGGAGCAAATTTCGGTTAGAATATTCAATGCTAATATCAAGAGCATACTATTATACCTGAATAGTGGTTGAAGATATCCAATGGAGGGAGAATTACATGACAGACACGGTGGTGAAGAAGATTTTTCACGAAGCACGAGCGGAACTATTTAATTCGATGTCACATCCCCTAACCCCGAACAAGTCTTTCGACCCCTACAAAATTCAATCTTAAATTTCAATCCTTCGTAAGATCGTTATTTTTTCCGTGCAACTATTCCTATTCAATCACCCCAACCACTATAGATTACGTCGAATCCCCGTACCCGACTCAAAAAAATCGACTTAATCCGAAAATTTGGACTTCCAAGACCATTACTAAAACGGACATCAGAATTGACCGGTCAATACTGTATCAAATTATTACAGTGAGTTTGACCAAGTATCAAACTCACAATATACAGAGCCATATTAAAACCGACACGGACGTACTGTATAGAACTATGCTGGGTTCCACCGTGACATCCGACATCGCTCGCGTCCAGAGATTCCAATCAAAAGTTCTTCAAGTGTTTTAAATGTTTCAAATCGCATCATTCATAATGACCTCTCAACATCGCCGACAGTCGACGAAGTCGCGAAATCCCCCGGTTCCTCAAGTTTCTCCTCTATTATCCATTATCCCCACCACGACTCCGTTGGCCTAGAGAGGATCACCTCGGACAGTAGTTAAATCGTGTCAAAAAGTGCTACAATTGGGTAGTTTCTTTATCGGTACCAACACATGTAGCAATTATACTTATAACTGTACAGTAGATTGTGCAAAAATTAGAAAGTTAAAAAAACCACAATAGAAAAGAATAAAATAAAAAGTTCGCGTCCCAATCGAGTTTTCTGAACCGTCATGCTGTTATTGTGTTTTGTTGTCGGTCGCAGGAGTGGCTGCAGCTTCTGGTTGAATTGTGGAACGAAATCTGAAAATAAATTACGGTTTAGGGACGTTTTACGTTCGGTATTTACCAACCGCAACCACCGACCCGCCTCCGTCATCGCGGCGGGGGTCGTAACATGAATGAATGAAAAACCTTTCAGTGGAGCCCGCCGGCCGGCGAAACCTGAAATTTCCCCGCCCAACGAGGTCCCCTTCCCCCCAGTAATACGCCGGAAGTCAGTGATAATTCCGGAAAAACTCCGGAAATTGTAGGACCGCGGGTTGGAAAATTCGTTTTTGAAAACGCCCCCCCCAGAAATTGCTAAACAACCCCCAATATAATGCAATTGTACACTATTTTCCATTCGAGTGGGTGCGATTGTTCCGGCGAACAATGCGTTCGGTTTTCGAACCGAAACAATACCGCTAAACTCTTCACATATATACACGATGATTAACCGTATATGTTCGCCGATATGTCACATATTCGGTGATCCCGAAGAGTGTGAATTACGAAATCGCCCCCCGTAAAGGAAAGTTCGGAAAACGAAATTTTCTATTTTTCCTGATTGGAAAAATGTGGATTTAAAGTACCTGTTTTGTGACCTGCGAAGGGGGTCGGAATACCGTAGATTTCGTGTGTTTCTCTGTCTCCTCTCGCTGTGGTCGCTCGCCATCTTCAGTAGAGCGGTGTTAGTCACTTTTGCCTCTTTTTTGGATGTTTTTCGGTCACTTATACTGTGGTGGTTGTCTGTTTGTCGCCTCTATATGCATATACGTATCTCGTATGTATATACGTATTGTGCAGTACAAGTGAAAGTGACAGTGCAGTGAGGATGCCCAAAAAATATCTAAAGTGACTGACACCGCTACTGAAGACGGCGAGCAGCCGGCGAAACCGGTCTAGCGAAAGGCCAAACCACGGCGAGAGTAGAAACCCGTTACAACCCCGCGGCGGTGGGGAAATTTCGCGCCCGGCCCTGCGGGAGCCGCGTAGGGGTTGGCAGCATTGCGAGGTAATCAATCGGCAGAGGTTTAGAGCATGCTGACAGAACCTCGGTGGAGGGGTGGATGAGGGGGTGGATGAGGGTTGGATGAGGGGTGAGTACCGAAACCGTTCATTCATTCACCGGCCGGGTGGTTACCGGTGGTTAACCACAGCCGTGGGGGGACGCAGCTGTTGGCCAAATTCGAGCAGAACCTAGATACGCGTTTAATATGTTATTTAAATTTCCCCATTATACAATATAAATATCAATATAACCAACTTCCTGTTGGACCGGGTAACGCTGTTTGGAAGAACCTCGGCCGACAGGGGTTGTCTCCATCATCAGAAGAGAATCTCCTATATACCTGCAAATGTGGTATTACACTTTATAAATGAAAAAAAAACAATGGTTATATAAGTTAGAAGATGCCCAGAAATAGAATGTCATTAGTCTGGGTCCTTTTTAACTTTTTAATTTCCTCGTTTGTGAAATTTCGTATCGAATATCGAATACACGTTTTCGGATATAGGTCAATTTTTCGATTTTTATATACGAAATATAGCACTGGTAATTATACCGATTTTCAATCAACTACGGTTAGTCGGCCTTTCGCTAGTCCGAATACGGACGGTCCCTCCAGTGTCAGTAACTTTGACAAATGGGATACTTGCGACGCATCCTATTTGCACTCACTTGTACTATGGGGGTTGTCATGTATGTACATATATATACATATATATATATATATATATATATATATATATATATATATGCATCCAAAGTGACTAGAACCGCTACTGAAGATGGCGAGCGGTTAAAACCAGTTCTGTCTCGCCGGTTTGGTCTTTTGCCAGACCCTGCACTGTCACTATCACTTGCACTGTACAAGACGGTCTAGGAAAAGACCAAATCGGCGAGAGGAGACAGAAACACAAGAAATCTACGGTATTCCAACCCCTCGCAGACCACAATACAGGTATGTTAAACAATGGGGGGTTAATTTTTCAAACCCCGTTATAAATATCGCACAAATAAAGCCTAATAAATCAAATATGCAGCTTTCAGAATATTTCGAACATTTTTTGTTTGGGCGGGGGTTGGAGGGGGCGACATCGAATTCAACACTTTTCGCGTCGTATTTTAATTTTGTCCCAACTAAATTGGTCTTCTGGGAAATACCTGATTTAAATGTCGGGATTTGGTGATTGAAATTTTTGAAAAATTAATTCCAACGCTATCGCAAAAACCGTGGAATGTAATCCTGTTTTGCGGTGACATTGCACCTCGCGAGAAAGGAAAAAAAACAACCCCTACCCAGTGCCAGTCAGAATCATACGAATCCAACCCCCATTACTCTACGCGACGCCATTGTCTGCCGTTAATTGTATTTTAGCCGCCCGGCTATTTTTTTTTCTTTTATCTCAAGCGATTTTCCGTTTTCGAATGATGCAAAACGAAAAACAGAAATACTAACAAACGAGTTAATAGATTGCAAATTGGGGGTGCGAAATCGGCGGCGTATTGGGGGTTGCCCCTGGCAATGGCGCATGCGTATATACAGGTTTGTTACTTTGGAAAAGATTTGAAATTAAGGATATTTGGGACAACCGACCTCTCCCTATTTCTCTCTTCCTCTCTCCCTATCACTCCCTCTCTCTCTCTCTCTCTCTCTCTCTCTCTCTCTCTCTCTCTCTCTCTCTCTCTCTCTCTCTCTCTCTCTCTCTCTCTCTCTCTCCTCTCTCTCTCCCTCTCTCTCTCTCTCTCTCTCTCTCTCTCTCTCTCTCTCTCTCTCTCTCTCTCTCTCTCTCTCTCTCTCTCTCTCTCTCTCTCTCTATCTCTCTCTCTCTCTCTCTCTCTCCTCTCTCTCTCTCTCTCTCTCTCTCTCTCTCTCTCTCTCTCTCTCTCTCTCTCTCTCTCTCTCTCTCTCTCTCTCTTTCTCCTCTCCCACCTTTTCTCTCTCCCTCTCTCCCTATCACTCTCTCTTTCCGTCCGCCACCAGATTCCGCCGAATGTGTTGCTCTCAGAATGCAACGGTGATGAACTTAAACCTCCCCCAGTAATCGATCGGATTTAAAAATTAGCAAAATATGAAAAACTCCCGTCGGGCCAAATTACAATTTACGATTGTATCTTCAGTTCGGAATTCTTGTTGCTTTTTAATATATATATATATATATATATATATATATATATATATATATATATATATATATATATATATATACAGCCCCGAGGTGATGTACATGATTTTATATTTAATAAATTATTTCCGCCACCTGTGGTATGTTCCCTACTGTGGTAATCCTCGGCTTGTCGCCCTATACGCTACGGCTCTTGATCTTTCATCCTGTCGACATCGAAATTGAAAGCGCGCCCAACGTAGGCTTAAAGGCTTCAACTTAACCCGGAGTGTCGAAACTCTGGCTTTCGCGCAGAAAGTTGTCGAATTTTATCGAAGTGGCGAAGTTCTCAACTCTACAATCTTTCGGGGTCGAAAGTCGCACATTGTACAAATTTCGTTTTTCTTTTAATGTCCCTACTAGAATGTGATAGCGAAAGAAAATGTATTGTTTAACATACCTGTTTTGTGGTCTGCGGGGGGGGGGGTTGGAATACCGTAGATTTCGTGTATTTCTGTCGCCTCTAGCCGGTTAGGTCTTTTGTCAGACCGGTTTCGGCCGCTCGCCATCTTCAGTAGCGGTTTCACAGTACAATTGACAGTACTGGATGACATGTTTGCCCTTCTCAAGGTGAAAGTAACACATGAGCGCTTTTTGGAATTTAATCCTCCATTTTCTGGACCAGTTTTCTTATACGGAAGAGATTTTGTTGTTGTAGGGAATCTGATGGCCGATAAGTACTTTGTTATTGATTGATTGAGATTAGTTTTAAACAAAAGAAAAAGTTCACAGTAAAAACATTCGGCATTATATTACTTAACCTTGTGGATGGAGGCGACAAGGTCAACGGATGACTAATTACATGTTGGTTCCCCACCTTGAAGGCACCTTGATGAAGGTCCAGCTCATTGGAATCAGTAGGCAGTATTTTTGTATTGGGATAGCAATTGTTTTCGTTACAGTTCGACCGATTCGTTCGAGACCGCGTTCATTCGGTCACGTTCCCTATAAATGGATTGGGAGGAAACTGAGAAACGTGCTTTCGGGGAAATAGATTGCTTTTGAAATTGGACAGGACAGAGTAGTAGAATCACCACGCGTATGATGGCCGATATTGGTGCGACATGATATTATTAACTTGTATAATACACGTTCTGGCAAAGATTTTATATCGTCGGTCCGTACAGGACGCAATAGAAGCCAGTTGGGTTTTCATCAATTATTGTCCATTTCTTATTAGTTTAATATAAATATTGTTAACGAAAAAAGTGAAACTAGAGAAAATGACTTTTTCTTCAACGGACAGTAATTGTGTTAAACTTGCGTATAACATTTCAAGTTCCGATCGAAAGGTTTGCTAAAATAAAATTGGAGTATTGTAGATTATTGAGTGCACGTAGCGTAAAAAATTACACAATAATTACAAACAATTAAAAAGAAGGTGAAACTCAAGACTTTTAGTTCGGCAAAAATAGGAGCAGTTCGAAAAATAAAAATGATATTGCAATCTAGAGTTGATATCGCGTATTTTCTATGAAATAAAACAAAATAAACAATAACATGAAACATGAAAATATTTATCGGTAGAAGAATTACTGAAAATTAAGAGAAAGTACTTCAGAAGGTGAAATTCAAGATTTAATATCGAAAATTCGATAATAAACATTTTCAGCATTCCAGTAAAATAAAAAACAAACCTTAATATTAAACTCTAGGAACGGACGGTTACAGCTCCATTATTAAAATTATACTAATTAATAGGTCACCGAGTAACAGACTTTATATCCTAATACTTGTCGTAGATCGATTAATCGTAAGTTATTTTCGATATTCTAAATAAAGGGGCAGAATTTTTAGTGTATTATAAATGATAGAAGAGTCGAAATAAAATCAGCGGGCGGTTTCGGTATAGTTGAAATTTTGGTTTCGTTTAGTGTTATTGTTGTTGCAGTGTGATAAAAGGGATCAAAAGCTCGACCATTTTTTACTGGCTCTATGCCATTTTGTCACCCCGCAGTGAGGGTACAGAAGGATCCCCCTTTTGGACGAAATAATGAAGCGTCGGTTTGCATAAAAGTGTATATTCTTTTTCTCACTGTTTGAATTCTTAAACGGGGGAATAGGAAATTAGTCTCTGGCTTTCATCTCTGGACCGTCCCGCCCGAGAACCGGGGTATCCCCGGGGACCCTGTCGTATTTCTTTCTGTATTATCCCGCGGTCGAGAATTAAGCAGTGAGAGTGGGAATGGGAAAGCTCGAGGGGAGGGTCGGTATTTTATTTATGCATAGCTTTTCCCGGATGTTATCGTCGGCCGTTACGTAACATCGGAAAAGCCGGGCGGGGGTGTTGGAAGAAAAACATAAACTTAAGAGAGATTTTCATCCCTAGATTCTATTGGAAAAATTAATCGATCAAATAGAAATAACCGGTTCGTTCGGAGTCATTTCCCCCTGATCGTTCACTTTTTTTGTGGGGAAACTGAAGAATCGCGAACCTCGATCAATCGATAATTTAAAAACAAAACCGCTCTGTTTTTGTTCGAGGCGAACTTTTCATGTCGATACTGAACCGTTTTCTGAAAAGAGCCCCCGGAAGTAACTAAAAACGAACTAAAAGTACTATTTTAACATACCTGTTTTGCGGTCTGCTAGGGGTTGGAATACCGTAGATTTGTTGTATTTCTGTCTCCCCTCGCCGGTTTGGTCTTTTGTTAGACCGTTTTGTACAGTACAAGTCCGGTAGCGGTCTAGCAAAAGGCCAAACCAACGAGAAGAGACAGAAACACAACAAATCTACGGAACTGAAAGTACCCTTAGATTGCAGGAAGCGTTAAATGGAAAATAATTAAAAAAAAATAAAATGGTTTTAATCCTCAATTTACAATCGGTGTTGTTGTGAATTTTTTCATCCCTTTCCAAAAGTATTAATTTTTAATTAAGTAATTAATTTTTAAGAGTATTAATTAAGCTTGAATCGTCGAGTTGTTTATCAATCTCCTCCCCGATTTGGAGAGCACTCCACTTTCCAGGTTTTAGGAGGTTCAAGTTTCATGTTTCAGGCAACCGAAGTGAAACTCCTTAAATTTCCTAGATTTTATCGAATCCCCACGTCGATAAAGATTTACACGGGTTGGTGATAAAAAAGAACTTTTGTTTTTATGCAGAACTTTTTTCTGAAAATGGCCCTTGAAACTAGCTAAAAATTAATTAAAACTACCTTTAAGTTCGTTAAACAGTATTCGACGAGTTAAACGGAAAATAATGAAAAAAATATTAAGTTTAAAAAACAATGGTTTTAACGCCTATTTTTAAAATAGCACTATTTCTATTTTTCAACACAATTTATATTCGCGTTTAATTTTTTCATTCCCCGTTCGAAAAGCTGCATTCCAATTCGGAATAACCGCTATCGTCCATCGGCAAATATTAAATATCGGTCATACGTGCCGGGAGAGTTTAAATTTTATTCGAAAATTATACGCACCCCTTCGTTAATTTTCGGCAAATCGAAACCGTTTCGACGATAATCGCTCATTAATCAAATCGTATTCGCCTTCGAACATCGAGTCATCGGTCATTTTCGGCTTTTCGGGAAGCTGAAAATTCGCGAATTGAGGAAACACTATTGTTTCGATACGCGAGAACTTTTTCCCGCTAAATTGAACCAAAATATGATCTGTCTTGTGGTCTGCGACGTGTTGGAATACCGTAGATTTCGTGTGTTTCTGTCTCCTCTCTCGCCTGTTCGGTCTTTTTTCTTTTTCGGCATTTTTTTGACTCTTTTAAAATTATTTATTCATTCTTTCAATTTAAATCAATCGCATTCAGAAATATCCGAACATCAATAAACGCATTAATATACTGGATTAATCTTGCACAGTCGTCAATAAGGCTAAACACTGTTGCGATATCGATTAATTTAAGGTATTTTAGCCTGATTTTCGGACTCTTTCATTTATTATTTTCAATCGAAATCAATCGCTAATGTATTCAGTAGTATTGTGGCATTAATAACCTTATTAAAATACTTCAATTGTAACAGCGCAATCATTAATATACTTCTAAAACTGGGGAGTCGTGAATTTAAGTTATTTCAGCCAGATTTTCGAACTCTCTTTTTTATATTACTTTACAATTCGATTATAAAATCAATCGCTAATGTATTCAGAAGTATCGAATCACCAATAACAGCAATAATGTACTGAATTATAACAGCACAATTGTCAATATACCGAAAACTGTTGTGGTATCTTGAATTTAAGGTATTTTAGCCGGATTTGCTTGCTCTTTTGTTAATATTTACTCATATTTTCAGTTGAAATCAATTGTTAATCTATTCAGAAGTATCGAATGAAGTAATGGTATATACCAAAAACCGTTATGGTGATCGGCTTAAGTCTTTCTTGGATTACCTACCCCGGTCGAGGGGGTTGTGAGGTCATTTATTAGTATTAGTGGTGCGAATATGTAATCTCATTTATTATATTCCTTTTTTGTTCCTGTTCAATATTGTTTTCAAAGTTGGTCCCAACCCAATTGCTCAATCTTAAAACGGCCGATATATCTTTATATCCATTTGTTCCGACCCGATATATACACACTATTGGCATATAAATATATATATAGAAAGCAACCTGTAAACAGGTAAACGGTCTGTTGGACTTGTATGCGACAAAATTCAAATGAGGCGGAACGAAAGATTTGTCCGCTCTCAATTTTATTGAGTGTGTGTTGTACGCCATTTGCGAGGTAACCATGGCGACGACATTAGGCGCCCGAGGATAACCTTTCAAACTGAAGCCGCATAACGGGCACAGAATATAAAGAGGAATTAAAATCCAACACAATTGTAAAATATATGACCACTAGTTGACAGAGTACGGGACAAATAGGGCGACATTTTTGAAAAAACAAAATTTTCGGTTTTTCAACTTTATTGAACAAGCGTGTATCTCATTTTGGCACCACTGGTGATGGATGGGGTATGCGACAAATTGGGGAAAACTTTTTTTTGAAGACACTAAATATTCTGTTTTTCAACTTCACTTTATGGGGCACGTGTATCCCACTTTGAGACCACTGTTGACGTACTAAGGGACAAATCGTGGGAAATGTTTGTAAAATCAAAGTTTTCGTTTATACAACATTCCTTAATAGTGCAAGTGCATCCAACTTTAGTACCACTGTTGACGGAATATGGGAAAAAATGGGGACATTTTTTGAAAAAGCTAAATTTTCGATTTTTCAACTTTCCTTATTAGATCGAGTGTATCACGCTTTGTGGCTACAGTTGATTACGGGTGAAGATATCGAATTTCGATTTTTCCGACTTTCCTTTATGTTGCAAGTGTACCTCGTTTTTGGGCCACTGTTCTCGTTAGTCTTGCTATAATTAATCTTCAGAGACCACAAGTTTAATGTTACACGTTTGTGCATCAATCAAATGTTTACACATTATATTAAGAGAAAAATGGACAAACCTCTCCGGTAATGTTCTACGAGAACCTGATTACTGTCTATGTTGAAGTGTAGAACTATAGTAGTGTATTAGGGTATCCCATAAGTTTCAGGTCAACTTCGTCCCAGTCAAGAGGGGATATGGGAATCGGTGATATTGTGTATTCATTTCGCTCCAGAAAAGGGAAAGAACTTATGGGACACCCAATATATGGAACTCGAAAAATGTCTAAAATCAGACGATGACAGAGAGCACACCCTTCTTCGTGCCTTCGGCCGGAGCCCCTTTGAAACTTTAAACTCGTTCCACTGATTAATTGTCGGGTAAACTTGTTGTTTGCGCGGTTGAACAAAATAATACCAATTAATTTATAGAGTTAGCGAACAAAGCCGCCCCTAGCCGTGGGAGGGAGGGTGAGAGAGAGAGAGAGTGGGGGAGAGTCACTTTGGGGAGTTTTAATGGCCGGTGACCCGCCTCCTCGTTGCACCCCAACGACCCTTGAACTTTTAATGACTTTAACGATGACGATTTTTCCGAACTGGTGAAAAGTGAAATAGGCGGAACCAATTTTTCCGCCCCCGCCTTAGCCAATAACGACCAGTATTGCCTCGACCGCTAGGCGTCGGTATAAACATATTCTCTAGGATCGTAAAACCCTCGTTTTGTTGTGTGTATTACCGGGGAAGGCGTTAAATAAACGGATTTCTTTGTTCAGGGCCCTGATGACGTGAACGGCAACAAGTTCCGAAACGTCGGGCGGGATAAGGGAAAAAAACGATTCCACTGGTGTC